>RZIO01000005.1:985080-1030075 GCA_004338095.1 Gloeostereum incarnatum | reverse complement strand
GTGTCAATGTCATCGAAGGGTGGATACGCAGAAAAAGACACGAGATCAGGCCTAAGGAGCGGAGAAAAACGACTTCTCCGACTTTGGCCTTGGCGGGGGTAGAAAGACCGAGGAGCCCGGTCTCTCGCTTCTTGAAAACTCAGTGAACATGAAGCTCGGACTGTTGCGAAGTATGGACTCGGTCGACGTGAACATTGTGACATCTATCAGTATCGTCCCATCGGTCAGCAAACATATGATAATCGGGAAAAATATATATTTGGACCTTGCCGAGTGCCTTTGGAGCTCACCAGCGACCGAGCTTTATGCGATCGTCGAGCTGTTCTCAGACGAAAGACCAGGAACACGACACCGGCAATGAGGAATAGCACGAGCAACCCAAGTATAGTTGCTAGTACTTGCAAAGTCTTGAGAAGATTGACTTGGCCGTCTGCTGGACTGTCGTTCTGAGCCGCTGTTGTTTCGGATGTGGGGATAGGCGAGAATGAAGATGAGGGTAGAGGGACAAAGGAGGGTGACGGTAAGGAGCCATTGACGACGCTCATGTTGAAAAACTTGGAGTTGGGAAAGACGAAGAAGTAATCGAAGATGAAGGGAGCGACTGTATTCGTAACGTTAATGAAGATCCTGTGTTCGTCCTCCGACAGATCTTTGACAGCAAAAAGGGGCTGGTTCTGTACGGCCTGGCCAGCGTTCGCCTGGGTGGTGATAAACGGAGGTGAGGCATCTAAGGTATAAGAGACTGTTGGGGGTGCGAACGTCGCATTGCTCTGAGGGACGGTCCCGAAGACAATGATCCCACTGCCTGTAAGTCGAGGTCAATATCAGAGGCGAAAAGATGTTGCGTTCAACTACACCATTGAAATTGAAAGAAATAGTGGATCCTGGAGTTTGTGTACTGTGTGTGGTATTAAACGAGTTGCCTTGACTATCGAGAGTCCACGACCCCTGGTACAGTATGCGCGGGTTGTTATCTGGAACACAGAATGCACAGGATGACGGTTTCTGGCGGTCGGGGTCGGAGATGGAGGCAGAGTTTTGGCCGCTGCTATTGGAGTTCCCGCCATTGTTATTGTCCTTGGTGAAATCAGCCTTGGAGCTGTTGCTGTTGGCACTCTCGCGGCCTTCGTTGTTGGTGCTATCTGACTGGATACGGTTGTCGTTATCGTCTTTATTTATTTGTCGTTTCGTGATGTGGCGGCGCGTATGCGTACGCCTGCCAGAAGAAGAGCCTACAGCACGAAGAACGAATGATTATGCATGCAATCGAGACAAAAAGCAAAGGCTCACTTCTAGCAGCCCTGATCGAATTCATCGCAAGATCGGACGTTCTCAAATAAAAACTCTGAAACGAACGGTCAACCTGTCATGAATTGAAGATTCAGGGCTGGTTTCAATAGCACGCAAGCGCATCTACGTACGTCCAGTCGAGACCAAAATGTGAGAAAGGTGGCATGAGAAGCTACTGCAGGCTTTCAGGATCAGTCGAACTCCTACATATATAAAGATCGGAAGTGGGAAATTGTTCTGGGTGCGGGGCATTCGGGCTTGCCCTTGGATACGAGAAGGATCATGATGTGAGCACAGAGCAAAGAGTCCTTCGGAGTCAATAACCGGTACTTTGGATATTTTCACGAATTCATCGCCGTGGAGGACAGAGGTGAGGAAAGCTTATATACGATTGAATGTCCTCATAGATTCAAGAGTAGAGTAGTATCGCGCATTGCACAATCCAAGCACGATCGTTGAAGTGTTCATGGTCGTCAGAAGCGCGGATAAAAGACATGCACAGCCACGGGGATCAACTGACACCGACGCAACTGGCGCCACATGCGATGAAAAGCCGACTATAACATCATAAACTTGCCAAGGGTAGTCCTAAGTCTGCATCCACACACCCGCTAGATACCTTTCTTGTTCTCCAAACTATATCCGAGCCTCAACCAAGCGTGTCGTATCTACGCGGGCCTCGTCTCGCAAGCACTATGCGGGTAATATAGAGAATGCCTAGCTTTATGGCACCCCAGCCATTTTCTTCAACATCGCGAATTCGTCCTTCCCAGTAGCTGTGCACAAACCGTAAAATTTGGAGTTAGGATTGTTCAGGAGAACACTAGGTTTGTCAAACTCGACGATGCGGCCGTGTTCCAATAGCATAATCTGCGCGGATGCGCTCCTCTATAAGCACCAAACAAAGATAAATCAGGAGGAAACTTACTCGATCGTAGTCGATGACAGTCCGAAGCCGATGGGCAATCGTGAGCATGGTGCTATCCGCAAACTCTCTGGTTCAGAGCGATCAGGCACGATTCCTAGTTGCCGGAGTTTAGAGGGAGCACTTACTGTCGTATTGTCTTGCCAATCAGTTCGTCCGTAGCATAGTCAACACTTAAAATGAGTTGATCAGCATCATACTGCTCATCATGCAACGCCTGATGAAATACCTCGCTGTTGCCTACAAAGCACGACGAGGTGTCAGCTGGTCCGGAAAAGAAGATGTTGACAGCGAACCTCGTCCATAACCAGAACTTTGGAACGCTTCAAGATAGCGCGGGCCATGCAGAGTAGCTGCTTCTCGCCCGCACTAAAGTTTTCGCCGCTTTCTGATACCGAAGAGTCAAGGTTCCGGAAGATGTTACCATTCACCATGCCTTCAGGCTCTGCAGATGATACGTCGTCACCAACAGGGATAAGATGAACACGTCTTAGGGCCTCAAACTAAACCAAAAGTGAGATTTATGAGTTGATACCAGACGTCTTATTAACTCACGAGTTCAGCATCATCATACTCCTCAAACACATCAAGAGTCGAACGCAGAGTTCCGCTCAGGATGGTCGGATCCTCTATGGGTCAAGGTAAAAAAAGATCTGGCGTAGCTTGCCAGCTGGGAGGACTCACGAGGAATGATGGTCAATTTACTCCGAAGATCCGTTAGACCAATTCTAGCGATATCCAAGTCATCCACAAGGATCCTGCCTTCGGTTGCCTCCACGAAGCGGAAGAACGAAAGAGCGAGTGTACTCTTCCCACTACCGGTGCGACCCAACACTCCGACCTGGGACAGTTAGCCGTGTGGCCCAATGCGTACAGAGAACAGTTTTTCACCTTTTCTCCAGGACGGATCTCAAAGTTCAAGCCGTGAAGGACATTTGGTAGATCGGGCTAGGTAGACGAAGGGTGAGCTAAGGATGAACACGAAATGTCTACACATACAGCATATCGAATGACAAGGTTCTCGCATTTGATTGCGCCACGGGAGGGCCATTTCTGGGGTGGCCTTGGTTCAATGAACTCAGGAGGTTCACGCACGAGGTCTGAGTATTCCTTGACCCGTTCCAGAGCAACCTACTGAGACGTTAGCTTTCCCGAAGATCTAACCCAGTCGGCGTGATATACTCACCATGGATTGCTCAAGTCCAACAAACCGGCGAACCTATCAAGACCCTGATTGAGTCTTTCCTGTAAATTTCAAGCGCTGACTATCGTACCATAAACAGCAGATCCGACGTGATTGTGTTGGCGAATGTCAGTGAGAAACCCGCAAGCGAAGCACTAATGTTGGGGTTCAAGACCGCGATAAAGGCTGTAACACCCATAATGGCACTGGAAAGGATGTTGAAGCGGACAGAGAGCCATCGGTTAACTGATAGTGCAAGTTAGCATGAAGAAAGTTTAAGATGTGGAACTCTTTTTAAGTACCTCCCCACATCCAATAGTACGGGTTAGAGTTCTGAAGTTCGGTTAGTCGTACAGAGGCGATGAAAGATGCATATGGCGTACCGTGTCTACACAACGAAGCATATCCCTTAAGAACTTGGAAGACGCGCCGAAGGCTCGGATAATAGAAACACCAGCAATGGTCTCGCCATAGATCGAATATAGCGGGGAGCGGGTCACGGAATCTGCGGAGTTACATAAGAGATAGATATTACGCAGATTCTATGAGCACTCACCAAGTCTGCGCATGTCACGAGAAGTTTGCCCATACACCTTGGCAACTGATCGGAAAGCCAGAACATCACAACAGTTACGCAGAACGAGCTTAGCAAAACCTACCGTTCCAATACAACACCAACAAAACAATGACAGCAAGGATAAAGGGCAAGCCACCAACGAAGCTGACGGTGATCAGAGTTGTTGCCGCCGACAGTGCGTACATGGTGCTGCGGCCAAAGTGGTCTGAAAGACTACTATCGATGCCTGTTTCAGACTTAGCCAAGTCGATGAAGGGTAGTTTGTATATAGAGCGACACACCTTCAAAGTCCTTTCCGAAACGGTTTAACAAACGTCCTCGAGATACAGTGTCATGGAACCGTATATTTGCGAAAAGAACAGTTTCCAAGAGTCCTGTCAGAGACTCAGTCTAGCACTTTCACATAGGCGACTGTGACTCACTCTTGTAAAGGACAGTCGATGCGTGGATAGATCCGGCGTCTACGTAGACGGATCAGTCTACAGGGTATTGTAAGGGGGCAATAGCTTACAGAGTATAAACCAGCGGAACGTCGTAATAATCAAACCTGGGATAATCGTGAGAAAGCTCAATTGTTTTCTTAGGGGTGCTGACATACCGGCTGCAGTGATCTAGGAGAGAAAAGTACGTCAACAGATGTTTTGTGCATGAAATTTTCACTTACAATGGCATACACAGTGATATAGTATACTGGCCCTTTGCTTCCGTCCTTTTCGAGGACAGCGGCTGACCATGTCCTGATAACATGTCAGTACATTGACACTCAAAGCTGGGAAAGAACCCAACTTGAGCCACCCATTCTCCAAGACAGGACTCAACGCCGCGACGACGAAAACTGAGACGAAGCTGGCCCAATACAGACCGGACCCACAGGCCAAGAGATAAGTGGTCCACACATCCTTTCCAATTCGCCCAACAGCCCGCTTCTCTTCCTCAACCAGCTTTCGGGCGGGCTTCTTATCAGCCTTGTCCGCTCCGGCTGGCGTCGCAAGGCCGGTAGACGCAGCAACCGTCGAACTAGATACTGAACTGTTCTCCTCGTCGCTTCCTTTATCTTCGTACAGCATGGGCCCATCCTCGATAACAGTGACCTCCTTGTCGTCATCTAAACTAGATGACTGGACGAGAGTGTGGATAGCTTCGGAACGCTGGAAGTTATCCCGATCGCCTTCGAACAGAACCCGTCCATTATCAAGGGCGACGACGTAGGCAGCTCCGTGCCTACACAACTGGACATGGTGAGAGACCAGAATGATGGTCCTGTTCTTCATCAGTTCTCCCTTCAAGCATTGATGGAATAGATGGTGAGCGGTGTGGGCATCAACTACGCGGCAGTCAGAAAATGCAACCTCCAAGTGAATGGAGCCTTACCAGCAGATAGAACATCGTCCAGGAGTAGAATTGATGCACGGGAATACACAGCACGGGCGAGGGAAACTAAGGAGGATCAGGCTCGGTGCGGAGAACCAAAAGGGAAACAAGAGCTCACCTCGAGCTTTCTGACCACCTGAAAGATTGACCTGATATATACAATTTGGTCAAGTGCGTCCATAGACAAGGTATTTGTACTCACGCCTCTCTCGCCAATCTCAGACTCGTCGCCATCCTCCAGAATCTCAAGGTCGGTAACGAGAGCACAAACCTCAAGAGTCTTCTGGTAACGCTCAGGATCGAAAGGCAAGTTGAACAGGATATTATCTAAAGCAGGTCAAATCATTGTCCAGCACTGACGGTGACGAGCGCATTCACCTTTTATTGAGGCGTTACGGAGCCACGCGGCCTGCAAACGACGGATCCTCAACACGATCGACAAGACTTCAAGCTGAACAATTCATACCTGAGGAACAAACGCGCATATTCCTTGAATCACCCAATCTTCTTTCGGGCTGATAGTTGCAAAGGACGCGATAGCGTCCGGAGGAGACCTAGGGCACAGCATTTGTCCCGCTAGGATGTCGACCTCGCCCAACAGCGCTACAAGCCATCCCCTATTAAGCCAACAGCTGCAGCAGAGTAGAACAATATTGAACTGACCATGAAGGAGGAGTGTTTTTCCAGAACCAAGCTTGCCACAAATGAGTGAAAGCTCCCCAGTGGGGAAGCGGAAGTTGAGGTCAATGAGAGAGAACTTTTGGCGAGGAGTCGAGCTAACGGACGACGCTTGGCTCCCTGCGGTGCGATCCTGCGGCCATGTCACGGTACACGACTGGAACGCGATAGTCTGTGACTGTTCTTCGACGGGCGGGACGTGCGTAACTTCTGTTGCCAGCAAATATTTTTCAATGCGACGCAAGGAGACAAGGCTCTGCGTTCACCGCTTTAAGACTCGGTAGAATATTATCTGACAATTACACGTACTTGGAGCATGTTGATAAATGTCTCTGGTAGAGCGTTCAGAGCGAATTTGAGTTCAGTAAAGACTTCATACAAGAGGCGTTAGCACCAAAGAAAGGGAGATTGCAGTTCCTAGCTCACCAATAATCTATGAAGAAGTCAGTAGCGCCACACAGGATACGTAAAAGGGGACCAACCGAAGTGAAGGCGATCGAGGGTGTCAGCTCTTGATGACGAATTACGGAATAGTGCCAGAACGATACCAAGGTAACTAGAATCGGGGTAGCATTCCTGAAGAGCAAACACTAAACACAAAGGTCCCATCATCGAACTGAAAGGATACACACCAAATGGCATTCCAGAGCGTCTAGACAGAACTATCAGAGGCGCAAATATAAAGGGACGGCAGATACTTCACCTCGATTGTATAGTTTAGCTTTTGATACTTTAGCTCCTTCTCACGGACCTTGAGAACTCGGGCCTCAAAGCTACGTTCCCAGGCCATGAACTACAGAGACCATCAAACCTGATACATATGCACTTTATGCCAACACATACCTTGAGCATTCGAATGGCCCCCAAGATCTAGGCTGACGTGAGAAAGGGAGTGAAAAGCTGGGAGACGCGTACCTCGTTCATCAGCGCAATCCTTTCATCACGGGCCTTCATCAGATTATCCTGGGCTCCTACAAGGGAATGAGCGAGGACAGTCACACCGACAACACGCACTCACTCACCGACAACAACTTTGCCCGCCCAATGGTTCATGGGCAGGAATAGACAAGTCACTGCGAGACCAAAGAAGCAAGAAACGCCTGACAGTCTCTGTGAGGTAGAAAGATTTGACATATTTTCGGAACTTACCGAGTAATTTATACAGAAAAAAGGATCCAACAATAATTTCTATAGGGGAATCTAAAGCCCGGAGATGAGCCGGGACCTCTAGGACACGACACGGATAATTTACCAATCAATGTGAAAAGATGCCATGCGAATTCGCTGACTCTATCGACGTCGGTAGTCATCAGAGTCATGATTTGAGCCTTGCTTGAGAAATCTTCCTCCTCGCCTTCCGCTTTCTCCTTGCCATCGTCACTGTACTTGGACTGAGCAGATGAAGACGCCACATCTTTCCTAACCAATGTCTTCTGAAACAAGACGGTGTTAAGTTGGATACGTAGCCGAACTTGAATGGTGGTGGTGGAGATGGACCAAAGCTGAGCAGTAACTGGATAGAGGTGAGTCTGAGTCTTCAAATCATCGAAGAATTCAAGAAAAACTAACGCAAGTACGCCCCGACACTGGACCCGAAAAGAGCAACGACGTAGAACCATCCCCATTGACGATCCTTTCGCTCCGGATCGTCTTCAAGATATGACACGACCTGTTGCAGAAAGAATGGCGGGACGTAGTACATCAGGGCTGACACAGCTGCTAGTGCGGATTGCGCAAAGAGGACCGAGATGTTCAATCGGAAAAGCTGATAAGCAAGATTCCAGCCAGAGGCGGGCCGTGGCGTCCAGGAGAAAATCTTCAGCTTGATGGTCTTCAGAGCACTCTTCATACGGGCGTAGTTGAACGTAGAACGCATGCTTGCGTTGACAATGGGGAGGTCGCCGATCTCCAGACTTTCCGCGACATTGCCGAGCATAACCACCTTTGTTGTGTACGAGAACAGTAAGGTGTTCCATGGGGACGCGCCTGGGTAAGGACATGAGTGAGATCTTATAAAGCATAGAAGGTCACTGACCAATGAGTCCCACGACATTCTCCTGATCTGTATTAGTTATGGTCTCGACGGTTTTCTCGGAGTAGATGAGGTCAGGGTCGTAGTGCAAAGGCGGGCCAGTAGGTGTTGTGATCGCGACCACTGCGCTGAGAGCATATAGAGCTAGAATCGCGGTCCAAATACCATGGAGCTCCAGGATACTGTCAATGGAGAGAATTGTATGACGCCGACGGGAGGGGAAGATTGCAGAGACGAAAAGCAATACACTCGCGAAAGCCGTCAACGAGGAGATGTGTATTACAAACTCGGAATGTTCAGATACTGCAGTCTGAGTGACCGCTCGTCCGGTGATACCGACAAGGTATAACGAATAGAGGGTATAGATAGTGAAGCTGACAATGCCAACGACGTCCTCGTCGACTGCTGACCACGACAGTGCAACAGTGCTTAACGCTGAGATGCTGCTCAAAAGTAAGCACAGTACAAGTTTTCTCCATCTCATCTGTGAAGACGCGTCAAGATTTGGGGGTCAGAATAGACAAAATCCTGACCTTTTCCCAGAAGCCTTCCTCGTCAATAGGTATTCCGTCTATAAAATCCTCTGGTTTTGTGACATCGAAAGGGTCAGGGCCCTCAGATTCCAAGACTTCATCGCCATGTGTGGGTAGTTTGACCTGTCCTTCCTGTTCACGGAAAAAGATGAACGTCCCAAAACTCAAAGTTCCAGCGACGGCAAGTGCGACTGCGATGGGTAGCTGGAATTTGGGCATAATTCGGACACTAACCTAGCAGGTTTCGCAAGTCAGTGAGCGCAAGAAAAAAAATCTTATCAGGTCGGCTACCGGTACCGACATGCCGCGGCCGACTCGGTGCCGCCACGTTGACGCCACACACTGCTGAGTCAGAGTCGCGTCGATGTTCTCTCAGTCTGTTCTTCAAGCACTCAGTGGAACAGACAAACAGACAGGGAAAAGTATCGTAGAAAGTTGTAATACATAAAATGCGATGCGCGACACATCATTCAACACTGATAGCAATTATAAGGAGCTATAGACGCGCTTTTTGCTTGCTGAAGAGTCCGCGATAATTCCAATCCTTCTAGCATGATCTCAAGTTATATCCGACGTCAAATTTAATGGTCCCAGGCTGTCAGCTCAGGATGGAGTCCGATGGACGCTCCATCCCGCCCTGCTTTTGGTTGATGATCCTACCGAGGTTTCCATATTTGGGCTGATGTTCCTCGTCACAAGCCACAGAGCTCAAGTCTTCCAACTGACGCCCTCCATTCATAATGCCCGTCATCGTTAGCACGGATATTCCCGCTGACATTGGCGATAAACTTCCGCAAGAACTCATCGATACCATCCTCGACTTTCTCCATGATGACCGCACATCCCTCTACGCGAGCAGTCTCGTCGTTCGACACTGGCTGCCTACCACTCGCTTCCACCTCTTTAGAAGGATTATCATCAACCATTATGTGACCAACCATGGAGTGAAAGAGAACGTGCAAAGGTTCCTAGAGCTTGTTCGATTATCGGGCTGCACATTCCTGTCGTTCGTGAAAAGCATTCTACTCTGCATAGACAAGGAGCAGATTCTTAAAGATGCCATTCATACTATTGAATCGTCTTCTAGTAACATCACGCAGATCATCTTCGCCGATTACAGACATGCATGGGAGATGGGATCATCTTTGACTTGGATACCCCCCTCGTTCTCTCAGCTCCGCCACCTAACATACCACATATGGACGAATCTCGCAGAAGACACGTATCGCTTTGTTTCCTCCTTCCCCAATCTAGAGACCTTGAACCTGTACACTCACGTTACATGCGATGCCACAATGATTCCCAAGAATATTCCCTCGGGCACCCCGGGATCCTCCTTCGCCCACCTGAAGACCCTGCGGCTCAGTCTATGCGACTCTGAACATGTTTTGGAGTGGCTGCAAAGCTTCGGGTGGCAGCCTAGACTAGAAACATTCGACCTCTGCATGTTCCGCACACACCACAACGGTTGGGGTCCAGTCAAGCAGCTCAACTCATTCCTCCACGCCAATGGAGAGACTTTGAGACATCTACGTCTTAGCATAGACCATTTGTCGCTTAAGATCAAGAAGGATAACGGTAAACGGCTTTGTCTTTCCTGTCTACCTCCCCACTCATGCCGCGTCGCCAGAGCTTATAAACTTGAGTCCTCTTTCTCAGCTGCGAACATTGCACCTCCGCACGCACGACATGATAGCAGTCTCCAATATGCTCACGTCTTTGGAAGGCACGTCGCAGATGCAGACTGTCACTGTCCATGCCACGCGATGGCCTTTCACCGAAGCCATTTTTGGCCTGTGTGAATGCCTTCCATCAGAGATGCTAGGAAGACTGCAAGCCGCAATGAATGGAAAGCAGTTTTCAACTCTCAAGACGTTTGAGATGTGTGTTCCAGAGGAGTTTGGGGAATCCGGGAAAGAAGTAATCGGGCACCTCCTGAAGAACTGTAGAGACAGGGGAATCTTGAAGGCGGGGTTGTCTCCTGAAGATAACTGGCAGGTGGATTCGTTGGAGTCTGTAACACGAGCTCGTTAGACTCAGTAACTATGCTTTCTTTGGTGTCAGCGCCACAACTGACAGTCCGGAAATTTCTGTCTTACTCCCATGTTGCTTTCTAATTGGGTGAGCTTGCGAACTTCAACAACGTGCTCGCTGAGGCCCCCAAAAATGTAAGTGGCTGTGCTTGCACGGGACGGGCTGTGCAAAATGCAAATGGCTGTGCTGAGCACGTCTACCCCGAGTAAGTTCACAGCGTGTATCTTCGAATTAAAATGTCTTTTTACTCGGAGTGTGAGCAAGCTCGCCCCCGGGCGTATGTGGGTGTCCCACATACGAAACTGCATGCTTGAAATCTCACACGTATCGTAGCCGCTAGCGTCCATGGTCGACCAACCCGACTCCTTGGAGATGTACTAACGTGATCTAAGATCTCGCGTGACTAGTCTCGCTTATCCTCTATATCATAATGTGAAGACAGTCGTTCACTGATATAGACAAATTTGCTCTTCTCCATGACTTCTTTGGAAATATCTCCCAGCTCTCTCATGTCAAACGTCGATTCGGACAAGCCTGTCTCCGCTGTAGATTCGTGGTCGTATCGACAGAATGAATCTTCCTCTAGCCCTTTGACTGATACTAGCACGTCCCAAACTGATACAGCTGAAGCTGAAGTAGGGCTCTCTTGATTCCATGATACCAGTCCCGTTAAAACCTTTGACAGGAGGCCATGTCTGTAGTGTCGCTTGTCACCATCCATATGCTGGCGTACGACCCCAGCGAACAATCATTCCCAATCACTATGTCCCGCTCAGAGTCTTTTCCCGCCCGTCGGTTCAGTTGGGACATAGGTCACCGTCCATACACAAAGATTTGGTCTGCCGCTTCTCCGCCCGAGGACAAAGCACATATAGAGCTCACGCTCGGAGGATGTATTGCAAATGGGAGAATCGGTCTTGTCTACGAGGCCCACGTCTCTCGCGTAACAGACATGGCGAGTGGGAAAGAGATACCTCCTTCTCAGCTAGGCATTCCTGCAGAGCTTTGCCTGAAGTTTGCGAAGCCGGAGCACTGTCGAAGCTTAGCACGCGAGGCATGGTTTTACGAGCAGCTTCCTGAAAAGAATGGGTATCAAGGCGTGGTCGTGCCACGCTGCTTCGGGTTCTTCGTGGCCCCTGCCAATGACTGCATGGATGCCTCTGGCAAGCCGCCAGCGTCTGTTCGTCCTTGGGCCGAGAGGGAGCCTGATGAAGAAGAGAATCCGAAGCCGCGAAGACGTGCGAAAGCTGCTAAAGACGACCGCCCTCCAGACTGGTTGGAGGATGACATCGACACGGGCCATTATGCTGACGATGCTTGTGGGAGCAAAACAAAGTCGCCGTGGAATACCTGGCGTGCGCAGCCTGATTCTCCTCTGATCAGTCTCCTCGTCATGGAGCGTCTTGGTGACGACTTTCCCAACTGCTATGTAGATCGAAAAAAACGAGGAGCAGTGCGTCCCGTTTCTCTCTCTCTCTCTCACCCTCCGTATCCGCTCATGTTATTCTCTCTGGAAAGTCTCGATCTTTACAAGGTTATGGACGACATGACCAAATCGTCGGTATTTCACGATGATATACGCTTCAACAACGTCTTGCGGGCCTCACCCGAGTCTACTAGGATTTGCCCTCGCCACAAGTGCAAACATCTTTGGCGACTGGTTGATTTCGACCGAGCTCGCAAGACGGATAGGTCGCATTTCAAAATCGACCGGGCCACTATAATAAACTATTATGGCGAAGCTTTAGGTGGATCTTATTTCCGAGGATGTTTCCCTTTCGAAGACATGTATTGGTAGAGGCCCTAGACGCTGACGGCACATCAGATTTCTATGCAATGTACTACTTGAATGCATATGAACCCGATCTTCCGCAGACCCCGTTCAGTGTCAGCTGCTGAAAAGGCCGGCTGCATACTCGGCATTCACGGGTATGAGGACCCCTGACAATGCTCACAGAAGGTAGCGCCGGTTCCGGACACGGAACCGCGAAAAAATTCTGAATGTTAGGTGAAATCCGGACACGAAGGGGCCAAAATCTGCCTCAGGCTGGGTCGATAATCTGGACACAAACCTCACAGGATGTGGAGACGTTGGATCATTGTATGGACAAAGACTCCATGGCTCAGTGGGTGAGTGCCACTGTGCAGCTTGGTCGAACACCGTAGGCGCAGAGTTCCAGCCTGAATGAAGTCAATCTATTGCGGGTCGCTAGCTTTGGCTTGAAAATGGTTGACATTAATGTCTGGAGTGATTTTGACTGTATTTTAGCTTTTGGAGCGCTTTTGAGGGTACCTTCGGACACGGACTCGGGTAAAGCTCACAGGGCGGGTGAAAATCCGGACATGGACTGGGAGCATCAGAAAGTGGGAGCATTGTCAGGTATCCTACGCTTGCTCTCTCACATTTCAAGACTGATGGAGTAGTATAAGATCGATCTTATTATGAAGGGCTCTCTCTCTGAAGAGATCCTGTTTCACCGGGAATTTCCCAAGGGTAGATGACTACATAGTTGATTCGGCACGTAGTGTGGCATCAAGTGCTTTGAAATTTGTCACCCCCAAGTCGGTGCGATAGGATTGTATCAGCATTAACTTTATACATACATAATTACTAGGTAGAAAATGATCGAACAGCTTACCAGTTCCTCATAGCGAGGGATGCAGACTACAGAAACAGCGACTCCAGTATGTCCACCACTGTTTTGGTTTCTGCTCCGCGTCAAGTAAAAAAGACGCGGCAAGAATGGCGAACGCGCCACGACGGGTCTCGCGGGCACGGGGTCACGAGGTCACGGGATGATCGATAACGTGTTTCCACGAATATCTTTGATTCTGTTCTGAACGTTGCGCGTTGTGAACAAGTCGTGAACCTCCGACTCTATGGCATCCTCAGTCGAATGAATTTTCTTCTACCCTTTCGATCGGTACAGGCGTGGTAGAAGCCGAACTTGTCTTCTTTCCGTGACACTAAGAACTTTGATGACAGGAGTCCATGTGTCGCTCATTACCATCCGTATGCTTGCGTACGCCTCCCGTAAAGAGTCTTTCCCAGTGACATTGCATCGCTCAGTGTCTTTTCCCGCCCGTCGGTTCAGTTGAGACATAGGTCGCCGACTCACCGTCCATACACAAAGATTTGGTCTGCCGCTCCTCCGCCTGAGGACAAAGCACATGTAGAGCTCATGCTCGGAGGATGTATTGCAAATGGGAGGATCAGTCTTGTCTACGAGGCCCACATCTCTCACATAACAGACACGGTGAGCGGGAAAGAGGTACGTCACGCCCGATCGCTCCCGATCGCGCACCATCTGCTTCTTTCTTCCAGCTTGCCAGATCGGGGCAGATCTGGGTCGAGACACTCGGCATCGACGGCCATCTTATTTCCCTTCTTTTCTTCTTTTTTGTTTTTTCCCCAGCGTGTTTGTGTGGCGTTGTGTGGCGCCATCAGTCGGAAGTGATGCATGCATTTGCAGATTATGGTTCGCTACTTCTCGGATGCATTCAACTATAATGCATGAACAAAATTAAGGTCCCTTGATCTTCATATTGTAAACAACTCGTATGTGGCGTAAATAAGGTGCAAGGACTACACAACTGTTCACAGGCTCACGTTCTACTATAGGCTAGACTACTACATTGCAACGCACTGGCTCGAGCCACCTTGACGCTGATATCTTTGCACCAGCTGTGCAAAGGCTTGTGGATTGTTCCCTTGGCCGGCAGTGTACTTTTCCCTAGACAGCGCTGCACCCCGTTTGACGTTCCTGCATCGAATGTTACTATGGGTCGCATGGTATTGTAGATTCGGCAACGCCGACTGCTTGATGATAGCATATTGCCGAAACTCAGGTGTCAGTTCCGAATCTACAACCCAGTGTTAGCGGCGGATGTATAGTATTAGTAAATGGACGGACCAGTCCCAGGAGCATCCATCGGCCTGCATTGGACGAGCGAGAGTTCTCGTGATGAGTG
Organism: Gloeostereum incarnatum; assembly: GCA_004338095.1. Taxonomy (NCBI): domain Eukaryota; kingdom Fungi; phylum Basidiomycota; class Agaricomycetes; order Agaricales; family Cyphellaceae; genus Gloeostereum; species Gloeostereum incarnatum. Next base: position 1,015,480 of record RZIO01000005.1, on the reverse strand, counting down.
TTTCTGAGACACTGGGAAGAAATATTCAAGGCGTACCCGGTAATCATGGAGCTTTGCTGGAGGATGGGCACTGCTTGGTTCGCGTAGGCGTCGTACTGACGAGGACTCAAGTTGAACCGCATGAACTGCCGGTATGCATCTTCTGGTGAGAGAAGGAAAAAAAAACGATCTGAAAGTCCTCTCACCTGCTGCCGCAAATCATTATCTTGGGGTGTAAACTCGTGGACAGGGACGCTGATGGAAAGCCATGAAACTTGACACTAATAGAGCACCATGGTGCCACTTACCCGGCATGCCATATAAATTCTGGGGACGAAGAACGCCGTCAACCATCGCAATAGCTTGAAAACTCCATTCCGAACTCACCGACAACATGCACCACTGGAGGGATAGGCCTCCTCGGGTTTATATCCCCTTGATAGCAAGCAAACTGTGCAGCAGATGCAAGACTGTCAGTGAGATAGAAGGCCCCTTCAGACGTTAGGAGCTGCATTCCGAATCTGTCAGTGACCTCGCCTAAGCCGCACTGATTTAAGTTCAAACGATCAACAAAAATAGGGACCGACAGACCTCTAGCCGGATTGAAGTCCCCAGCCCGTGCACCCAATGCTACACCCTGAGCAATACTAACAGCAGCCTCCGCAGAGCTCGTTCCATGAAACAATCGGATGCCTGCTTGGGTGCCTAGTGGATGGGTGACGGGTCCCGCAGCACGTTTGGACAGGGTACCATTTTTACTACGAGCGCCTTCCTCCTCCTCTAAGGAGCACTGGACATGGTGTTCACCTCTCTAAAGTAACAACATATTGACAAATCGATTGTGCGTACCGTTTCGTTGGCCTGTCCGGTCTGCTGTGGCGGCGGCGGCGTAGTCGTAATTGTATTCGTATTCGAACCACCGCCTGGTGACGTGTTCGAGTTCCCCGACGTTGGCGTTGTGCTTGGAGATAGAGAGGTAGGAAGTGTGGTGGGTGTAGACACCGGGGTCGTAGAGGGACTGCTAGGCGTTGCAGTCTGAGGTGAAGGCGTCGTAGCCGGGGATGTTCCGCGCGTGGTGGAAGTGGTCGGCTTCACGAGTGGAGGAGCAGCACTACTGCTCGAGATGAGCAGGAGCAGTGCGATGAGGTGGACATGAAGGATCTGCATGAGGCTCGATGTAGAGGGATATCTTTTATACGACCTGTCGTCCTCTTCGTTTAGCTCTGCATGGAATAGCTCAGGAGAGGAAGACATACCAGCGTACTAAAAACAAGTGGATGAACCTCAGGCTGAGGATTGTAAAATCTAGCGTTGATGTCTTTTATACCCCACCCTACTGAAACCTCTCGGGCAGGTACAGACTTCCAATTGAATGCCATGAACGGCGGGTATCCATAAAAGTCCATATTGTTGCGCTCTGCTAGCACATCGCATCCTTGAGTGGCCCAATGATTTGGAGAGCGCGCGATACAGGCCTGTTCGGTTATGTGGCGTAGCGCCCCGTCGCTACGGGACAGTAGAGGCAGCGTCGCACTTGGCCCTATGAGATGGAGAGACGGCTATCGCAAGAAGTCATCCCGCCACAGGCGGCGATACGTAGCCACGGGTTTCTGATAACCCACCAGCAGGATGAAGGAAAAGACACAACCTGTGGTGATCACAGACCACCACTACCTGACCAATCACTAGTGACGGACGACCAGTTGCATCTTCATCTTCATAGGGGAACATTTGCGTCCGAGTGATCTGGAATACCCTGATGGATACAAAGACCCGGGCGCGTTGGCGCCTTGAAAGTCGGTGATCCGAGGCGGTTTACCAAGCGGAATCCCAGCGAAAAGAGGATTCGCCGCCCGTAGAGTGTATCCGTCCCGACGAGAGAGCGTCGAAAAGAATTAAGTATATGCCACGATCAGCGCTCGGCAAAGATCTACGCTAGGAGTTGTTGAATCTTCGACATAGTTACGGCAAGGTGAAACTATAGGACTTTTGAATTTTGAAACTTTGTTAGCACGACAGGCAATGGAGTGTATCACCACCCGATTCCCGCTTCCCGCCCCATCTTGACACAATCGCCCACACTGACACCTCCCACACCGGCTCCTAGAACCTTCAGCCTCCCCTTCCATTCTCCCCCATCCAGCTGATCCTTGAGCTCGCGCATGCGAACCAAATGGCCTGGAGTTGGGACAGGTATACAGTCCTCATGGCGTCGTACCTTCACCCACGCCGGCTCGGGTAAATCCCTCCCCAGCGCGAGATGGCGAGATAGGAGGGCGAGGATGCATTTAACGTCCATTGGAGGAGCGGAGGACATGACAGTCAACTTGGTGTATTTGGCTCCGGCATCATCTGAATCCTGAGCTGAGAGGGAGGAGGAGTCGAAGACGGTGCCCAATATCCCAGCATCAGAATCGGGTCGAGGGACGAGGTAACCGAAACCTGGAGGGTGGATTTGGGAGGGAGGGAGAGGGAAGATGAGGTTGTAGACAGTTACGGAGGATGTGAGGTGGGGAAGGGAGAGTGGGGTTGGAAGGAGGGTGGAGAGGATCGGTAAGGGGAGGGTGGATACGATGTGGGTTGGGTGGAGGGATTCATTTGGGGTTGTTAGCTCGATGGAGGGATTGAGTGACGTGACGGGCGTGTCGAGGAGGAGCTTCACGTTGGGATTGTTCTCGAGAGATTGAACCATGGCATCTGTGAGGGTGTTCATGCCTCCCTTGAAGGAGAACACGGACGTATCTTTGAGAAGATCTGGTACAGTTCCCAGGTCGTACGCCTCAGTGTCCAGGCTTTTCTTTGACAAGAACATGCCGCGGAGAAGGCTTCCCTTGCCACGCTCCTCGGCATCCCAGAGGACACTAAAGGCAGAGCGAACGGAGAGCTGTCGAGAGTCGGCGGCATAGATACCATGCACGAGAGCGCTTCCGAAAATCCTGGCAAACTCTGGGGAGAATCTGCGGGAGAGGAAGGAGTCTAGAGACTCGTCCTGGATCCCATGTGGCCTGTTGGGGCGCCGAAATGGCTCTCTGAGAATGCTAGAGAGGAGGATGGATGTGAGTGGGGATTTTAGGAAAGCAAAGAGAGATGTGGGGATTGGAGTGAGACCGTTAAAGTAGAGAAACCTGTTCTTTGCGGCGGGGGCGTCGCGGGGGACGGTGATGAGCTGGTGCTGGAGGCGAAGGAGGTTGATCTGGGGCGAGCTGAGTGGGCGCTACGATGAGCGTGGAAAGACGCACGAGTTCGAGGACGGCGGGAGCATTTGGCCTCAGCGTTCTCGGCCCGCTCTCAACGACGAGCTCGGCGTCGGGCAGGGAAAACACGCTCAGATTGGACCCATCCCCCGAGCCGCGGCTTTCTTTCAAGCAGCGTGATCACCGCGTCCGGGAATCGCCGCGACAAATGGAATGCAGAGGACAGTCCAGTCAGTCCTCCACCAAGCACCGCGATGTGCATTGCAGAGTGTCACAGGTCCACGTGACACGTACCTCTTCCTCCCCACAACCACCATGGCCCGTTCGAAAAAGTCCAGTGCTCCCTCACCTATTCCCTCAGAAGATCTCCCACCTGGTCCGTTGACCCTCTCTATCTCCCCAGAAGAGAGAGATCCCGTCAAGGTGAACAACGCAAATGCCACAGAACTCAAGATTGCCTGTGACGATGCTCTCAAGCGTGTATGTCTCTCCCATTCAACCTCAGTTATTTTCTTATCGTCCACAGTACCTCTCTCGCCCAACTCTTTTCTCTCAAATACACACCCATACCGACGTCCGTCTAGTCCTCGGCTGGGCCTCTGTCCTCGTAGCTGGCGCAACAGCACTCTACGGCTACAAGGTCGACTTTGAAAAGTCAAAACCTGTTGTCACCGTTGGCTTGTTCATGTGCGTTCTCTTACCTCCCCCAATCTTCATCCCCTCATCCCCCCCTCCTCCAGATACATAGTCTTAACAGCTCTGCAAGCCCTCTACGCGTACTTTATCGAAAGAAACATCGTCTTTGTCGGAAAACGAAAGACTTTTTCAAAACGAGTCCGCCTTTCCCCTCTCCCCCCCCCCATCCCGTCTAACTAAACATCCTCTACGTCTAGATAATAACAGAACGCATAACACTCTCCTCTTCCACCCTCCCTCCACCATCTCCCTCTTCATCCCCCTGCCCCCAATACGAGCTCACTCTCACCTACCTCCGCACCACCAACGCCGGAAAGTCCCTCCTCGCGAAAGGCAAGACGCGCAACGCCAAGGCCTACAACTCTTTCTTCGACGACAAGGGCACCATGCATCAACCCGCCTTCGAACGCTGGGTCGGTGAGCTCGTCGAGAGCGCCATGGAGGGCACCTCTTCATAGTCAGGACGCATGTCGGAAAAGGGAAGGAGTATTGAATGTTGTCCATTGCTTGTGCCTAGATGTCCCATGTTATTTAAATAAAAGTATTCGAGCGGAATTTGGGAGGGTGCGCGAGTAAACTCTTGCGCGCCGTCTGAGGGTTCTGTAGCATGGGAAGCTCATAACGTGGACTCCGAAGAACATTGGCAATTCCGACGAAGCACCGACGTCACTCATCTCCCGGTCAAAGTCGTTCATAAATCTCTGGTAAACTACATACATAACGGTCGTCAAAATAGAAGAATGCCGCAATATAAGGAGGTGCCTCAGTAAGTATACCCTAGGACCCAGTCAACAACGATCCACCACCAAGCGAAGTCGGATTAACTCACGGAAATGAACGTTCTCCCTATCAGTCAGATCAGCCTCTCCACCAAGAATCCCCCTCTCCTTGACATCCTCGGCCGACAGCCCTTCTCGGGCCGCCCTCTTGTCCCTTTGCGCGTTCTGATAAACGTAGTAGGTGCGCCAGGCGAACATGATGCAGACTAATGTTCAAACCACCAATGATGAAAATTGGGAGGGGGACACAGGAGAGATAGGAATCCGACGTACAATTCGTTCCATAGCACGCGGCACAGGCGATGATCGCCGGGACATATCTCGGAGCGTCTTTCGCGCGGAACATTTGAGCACCGATGGCATTCCCTAAGGAGTACCACCACTCAGTAGAGTACAGGGATGAGGAGGGACCACTACTAACCTGTGCAGTACATGATGAACAAGATCGTCGACACCGCAGACTTTTTCGTTCGTCCTGTGATATTGGACGGTATCACCATCCACATCAAAGGACCAGTGACGTTGACCGTGACTGCCTACATCTCTCAAGTTCACTACATACACGCGAGAGAGAGGGAGGGAGAGAGAAATCGGCGCACCATGAAATACATCCCGAATTTGACCCACCTATAGCTCGTATCTTGCGGAAGAAGTCCCATGGCGAGCATGCCCACGAAGCCAGGGACAAGAGCTGACATCTAGAAGCTGGCATTTAGTAATAAGGACATTCAGGTAAAAAAAGTTTACAGACCATGAGAATAAACCGTATATTCTTGAAACGATAAGAGAGGTATCCAGCAGTGAGGAAGAAAATGATAGAAAAGGCGTCGCGGGGGATATTGTACGCTATCGTCTCGAGCGACGTGAATCCAAAGCTTCTGTACACCAGGCTTCCAAACTAAACCACAATCAGTCAAAGACATCGTGACCGCCGACTCGGAGGGCTCGCCGTTGTGGTTCCACCATTGGCCAAACTCGACGCAATCTGGCTCCCAATCATAAAATAGGTGCTAGGATCGACAAACGCCTCCCGTACTTGACCCCACTTCCACTCTCTCCTCTTATCCGTCCCCGACCTATTACCAAGCACACGCGCATTTGCCATCTTCTTCTCCTCTTTGGAGAGCCAGACCACTTCGCGAGGTGTGCCAAGAAAGAACCACACGAAGGCAGACAGGGTGATGGTGATCGCACCCAGGAAATACGAGATGCTAGAAGCAAGAATGAGTGGGATACGGTGGGTGATCGTGTTAATCCACGTACCCCCTCCACGCAGAGGGATCTCCCCGGCTCTGTGCAGCTGATCCAATGCCATACATGCACAGGTCACAAAGGATACCAAAGCCCGCATTGGCGGTTCCCCAAATGACCGAGCGGCTGTGATGTTGAATATAATGAGGTGTAGCTCGACGAGGAGATGCAAAAAAAAAAGACTTGCAATGCATGTTCACGGGTCCTGTACCAGGACGCAATGATAAACAGGAACGAAGGCTCCGTGGGAGCAGTTAGCGCGAATACCCATGAGGAGATTCGGAGGAAAAACGGTCATACAGAAATTGTGCACTCGAAGGCACCTTGGAGAGCACGTAGTAACATCAAGTGCGCCCAGTTTTTGGCTGTGACGTATAGCTAAACGAGAAGCAGAAGGATGAAGAAAGGATTATGGCGCACCAAACGCAGTACAGAGAACAACGACGCCCCACAAGAACATGAGAACCGCGAGCGTCTTGCCGACAGAAAACTCTCTGCATCATGTAGTTCGAGGGGAACTCGCAGACCCTAAGATTGATCCAGTCAGCCTCAAAGTCAAGGAGAGTGTAGTGTGGGCGCACAGGTATGCCAAGTAGAAAATCCTAAGCACGGGGAACGGTCAGCACAATGGAAGCACCATCCAACGTTCTCTTACGTCGTGAGCCTATGGACGAATCAGCTACATGCATGCCCGCAGTCCGAGCAAAGGCGAGAGACTCACCACGAATATTGCTGCCCAACAAGCCTTGTATCTTCACGAAGCCCAAAAAGTGCCTGCGTAGACAGTCCAGTCTTGTCTGCCTGCTGTACACCATATGCGACCCACATCACGGGGAGTAGGAATCGGTCCTAGCGTTTGGCATGAGTGCCGAGAGCAGCATCTGCGTTAAACAATTGAAGCGTACAATCTTCTTGAGAAGCTTTGCATACTGCTCCTCCGTATAATCGGATTCGGAAATTCCAAGGTTCTGCTTAGCTGAATCGAGGACATCGACATCTAAGCCGTCCTTGAGCGAGGAGGGAGCGTTCTTCTCTTCAGACATAGCGATCAGCGGAAAATCCGGTAAGTAGGACGGGAAGGTTTTTATACTAAGACATATAAGCACTTGGCCCGATTACATAGCTTGGGAAAGACGGAATCACAAGGGGCGTCTGTGATGGAACAGGCTAGTATAGCCAGCCGTTCTAGATAGTAATACTCCATCTGTACCTTCTGAGGCGTGCTTGCATACGGTAGAGAAGGATTGAGATAGGCATTTTGAATTCCACGATGTTGTCTAGGCCAGTTGTCGTAGTCTCGCGCAAGTCTTGAGTGAACGCCATTATTACAGATCCCTAGATTGATCTACGACGCCGACGCCCTCCCGACATATCTACCGACGCGTTCGTAACGTGAGCATGAGGGTGAGAGCTTGTCAAGGGGATCTCGAGCATTATCACATTGAAAGGAGGGAAAAGGGTATGGGTATTTTCGCCGCCTAACGACAACAAACATGTATTAGACAGGCATTCGAAACTATGAGTAAGGTATTATAAGTTTCCAGTTCCGATATTCTACATTTTTTAGCATCTAGAGGCGATAAGCATGGAATGTAATTCCGACCAGAGAAAGAGAAAACTCCGCTATCATCAGGAACGCTCAAGGGTTCCACATCTTACTCTTCACCCACGCCTCCAACTCCACATCATTCATACCGCGTAAATCAACAGAACGATCGACACCTGCCTTCTGCGCCGCCCGAATGACCTCCTTCGCGATGAACGCACTGATCTCGCGAACTACACACCGCAGTCAAAAACCAAGAGAAACGGAAATAGAAAGGAGACAACACTCACTCCTCTCAATCCTCGGGTACAAAAGCCCCAACCCCCTCTCCTCCTCCGTCAAACTGTCCGCCAGTCCCAATGAGCTCGCCTCCACCATCGAATCCGTCACACTCGACGCCCGGCTCAGTATCGCACCCAGCCCGAGTCCAGGGAAGATGTACATGTTGTTCCCTTGGCCCGGGTACAAGTTCCCAATAGGGTCGAAGGGCGATCCAGACGCGAAGAGGACTTTGCCGTCGGTGTACCGCACGGCGTCTTCGAAAGTGCATTCGGACAAGCGGACCGGGTTGGAGAGAGGGAAGACGATGGGCCGCGGGTTGAGGTCCGCCATGGTCTGTAGGACGGCAGGGGTAAAGGCATTGGAGATAGTAGATAGGCCCAGCAAGGCTGTCGGCTTCACGTATTCGAGAATGTCGAGCAGGTCGACGATCGGTGGGCCTGCATAGTCGTCTCTCGAGAAATCTACACAAGGGGTGAGAAAAGACACAGAAAGAGAGATTCAAGTGAATGGAAACTTACACTTCTTATGCTCAGCCAACTTTCCCCGAGTATCGTATACCAAACCTTGCGAATCAACGAGCCAGATGCGCTTCCTCGCTTCCGCCTCAGTCAACCCCTGCAGCATAAAGAAACTCGTCAACTGCATCGCTACACCAACACCAGCCGATCCAGCACCAAAGAATAAGATCCTGTGCGCGCTAAGCGGCAGCCCCGATGCAGCACTAGACTGTTTGGCGGCATTGGTGAATCCTGAAAGAACGACAGCGCCCGTGCCCTGGATATCATCGTTGAACACGGCGTTCGCTCCGGGGAAAGGGTGCAGGCGGTAGCGAGAGAGGTAAAGGAAGGCGGAGGGGGTACAGAAGTCTTCGAATTGGACGAGGAGCTTGGGGAATGCGAAGGACATTTCGTGCATGAATTCATCCATAAATTCAGTCATATCTTTTTCCTGTATGGTATGAGAAGAGGAAGGGAGGAAAGTGAGATTGGAAAGAACCTACAGGGACTCTACGCTGGCGAAGACCGAGATAAAGCGGGTCTGCGAGGAATTTTTCGTTGTCTGTGCCCAAGTCGAGGCAGATGGGGATGGTGGAAGATGGGCGAATCCTAACAACGATGAGAGACCATCCTAATGGAAACAAGGAAGCAAAATATCGCTCACCCAGCACCAGCAATGTACAGACTCAGCTTGCCAATCGAGATAGGCATACCGTTCACGCCAAGATCTCCCAGACCAAGGATACGCGAACCTACAAACAACAAATGATCAGACGACACAGGAACAAGACGAGAACGAGAAAAGACACCAACCATCGGTAACGACGCTAATCCTAGCTTCATCCCTCTTCGGCCAATTCTTTAAAACGGACTTGATGTTCCCCTTGTCCTTGATCGAAACATACAACCCCTCTGGCTTTCTCCAAATACTAGAGAACTGGAGACAAGCATCTCCCACAGTCTGTAGCACTCATTGTCAGAACTGGCCATCCGCAACGTTCCGAAGGACTCACAGGTGTATAGATAATGGGAGTGAACTCGGCCATGTGCTTCAAACAAAGACTGTAGAACATGTTCGGATCCTGTTCCTTCAGAAAGCTGAGATAGATGTATTTCTCGATGTTCTTGTCCTTGGAATGGAACTGGTTCATACAGCGGAGGGCGTTGATAGCGGGGTCATCCATTGCGGGAGGTAGGAGGCCGTGAGGGGGTTTAGGAGGAGGCTGGGGAGCGGCTTTGAGGCGCTGAACGCCATTAGACCAGTATGGGTTGAGAACGATGGTCATTTTTTACGAGGTAGAAGGGGGACGGGATGATAGATATCTGCAGGTGTAAAAAGTTTATATATGCCATCGTCCGGGCTAATAATATCGGGTATTACTGGAACCAATGAGAAAAGGATGATCCATCATACGTTCGTCGCCAGGGGGGGTCGTCTAGGCAAGAATATTCCGCCAATCGCGGTGGTCTTGCTGAGTTCCCATGGGCCATATGCAATGCGGTGGGCTTGGCCAGTCCAGCTCTCGAGTAGGCCTGCCTCAGAAGTTCAAGTTGGGCCTCAGCGAGGCTCGTTGAAGCCAGTCATGGAGGCCAGTCCGAGTCTATGAATCCTCCCTCCACACTCATTTATTCATCAAACCTTCAGTTTTCCCAGTTTCACCTGTCATGCATGCTTGCGAATAGGAATGTTGTGCCCTGGGTTCTGATTAGCTCGGGGAGGCACTACTGAAGAGATGGTAATCATGATTGCGATGGGCGCAGCAGAATATTTATTCCGCATGAATTCGTGTTGCTTTGAAACGTCGTCAACCAATCCTGATGTGGTGGGTCGTGGTAGGGAACGACAGGCGGCACAAGCCCATCTTTCCTTTCTCGCTCTGACGCCTCAAACGTCTGGCTGTCGGTCAGACCATAATCAAGCGCCACAACTAACAAGAACTTTTAATGCGTATACATCCTTCGGGATTTGATCTATTATTCGCCGCAGGCCATTATGTTTCGCGGTGGCTGGTGATGAGGCTGAGTGTCTCCTTATCATGGCCCCAAGTCGAGCCCGAGTCCATTTAGGAAAAAACCTTCATGGCTCCACCACATTTTGTATCCAACGCGACTAGGCCGGGATGGATCCCAGCCTGGGCAAAATTACATGTAAGTCTCGTCGCTCTCAATCCGGGTTCTTTCCTCCGGCAACTTGGAGTCTCTGAGAGTTCTTCGTCAAGTCAGAACCATGTATCTTATAATCTTCTATCGTTCTTCCAGAAAAAGACCAGCGATATCGACTGCTCTGTCGTCTGAGTCTCTGCAACTCTCTTCGTCGACGATTTTCCCGGGTACAGCTGTAGTGCCGCCTCGCCAACGGTCTATTTTCCTGACCAGTCTTTCGATATCCTCGAGTGTGCGGCAATCTCCCATCTCTGCGCTAAATTTCTTGAACCAGCTCCGTCTCTCACTACATAACACCGGCTTCTCGTTAACCTCGTGGCCTGCAGAACAACGCACAGGGAAGCGGCGCACCATTGTAAACCGACGATATGCCGTACATGGGCTTGTACCGTCGGTACCGTGACGGTGTCCGGATACCCTTTACAGATGTCGAGATATTCCAGACATGTGGTTGCCGGATCAGGACACTTGTTTGCGAAGATGCTGCCAAAACGGATTCATCATCAGCACCATTGCAGCACTTAAGCAGATGGAGAGAACCACCATGGGTTGCCTAGCAAAGCTTCTCCGACCATGCAACCATCCGCGCCTGTGAAGTGGATATTCTCCACGATATCCTCATAGGTACGAACGTTCCCATTGCTGATTACGGGGATGGTCAAGGCGTCTTTGAGTGCTTTGACCTGGGAAAGGTCGGCAGCGCCTTGTCTCCGCCTACGTGCAGAAACTGTGCGGGCGTGTAAGGTGATCCAGGACGCTCCGTTGGCTTCGAGGAGGCGGCCGAATTCAACGGTCTTTTGAATGGGCTGACATAGTCTGATTTTGGCGGAGATGGGAGGAATTAGGGAATGTGACATGGACGACACTGGATCGTACGTGAGGATTAAAAAGAAACGTATGAAGAGGTGCATCAACGTACCGATGTTTAGAACTAACGGCCAATCCTTCTCACCCAATAAGTATGCGCCAATATGGCTCTCACGAGCATGATCCTGAGGACATCCCAAGTTCAGATCTGTTGTTCTTTGTAATCCTCAGTTGTTAGAGAGAACGAGAGGTTGGTGATAGACGCACCTATACCGCCACACAATCCCTCCAGTTTCCGTCCGGCTTTAACGACTAAATCTGGATCGTTCCCGCACAATTGCACCACTGTATTATATCTGTCGCTTTCTAGGAGGCTCCGCTGGTGAAATTCAAGATAATCTTGGTCGTTCAAGAGTTTCTCTGGGATGAGCATCTGAGTGTAGGTGCAGGTCGCGTTGTATTTCCGAGCAAGAAGGCGAAAGGGAAGATCTGATTGGTTTATCATGGGTGCTGCAATATAAGTGAGACCAGGAGCCATTTTCTATACTCCCAGCTTGTAGATAACGCAATTTCCTCCACCGCGATGAGGAGAACACGTCTGTTACACAGTAACATAGTGTTCGATCCCATCGTGCCATCTGTCACGGTCACACGATTTCTTCCCCACCATCCTCTCCATTCTTAGACTTTCATCACTTCCTTGGGTTTAGAGCATGTGGATCATCGGAGGCTTGAGCGGCCGGGTTAATGGATGGAAGGTATAGGGGTTTGTACGCGCACAGCGCTAGACTAGCCTCGTAAGACAAGTCGCGACTTCGAAACACAACTTTTCCTTTGTATTCGCAATATGTTCATGGAGAGGAAACAATGTATCGGAATTTCCTGCGTTCAATGCGTATAATGCGTATAGGTTGCCTACCGCTCTCCTCGCTCCCGCACGCTGAAACCATCTTACTCCTCAAGAATCCACACCCAGGTTTCGCATACTTACCTCGTAACCCGAAGACGACCCATACATTCCTCGAGATTCAGACGAGGAGTCCACCAAGTTGACTATAATGTACTCCGGCTCCGACGTATCCAGACACCATCCCAGTAGCCATCACTTCTGAGCATCTTGGGAGATGGAATCCACCGGAGCCAGCGCTTGAGAAGGATTAACGCCGTAAGGATCGCATTCCTGACTCGGGAGCGGAATCGAAGGGGAAACTGAGCCTGACCGAGGGCTCGCAGAGCGGAGAGGACCGTATCAAGATACGAACGGAGCTGCGATTGCGTCGGGATACTAAGTGCGTATGTTCATTGTCAGAATCATTGATACGTTGGAGTTCGGCCGATGACCCTTTGCGCTATGTTGCACAGTCTCAGAATATTATAGTCGGCATCATGTCGTAACTATGAGCAAGTACCTTCCCCAACCCATTTGAGCGCGGTGTGGCGTAGACATCTGTGCTGATCGTGGCGTAGAGATTCTCGCTCAACGCTCACTCTTTCGTCCGAAGATCCCCTGGACATTGTTTCAGGTTTCGGGAATCAATAGGCCATCCGCCTACGCTCCCGATTGAATTTTAATGGATAGCGACTACTTTTTGTTTCTTGCGCTCGAGCTGCACATCGGCTTATTACCTATCTTGGCTAGGGTGCCTCTTAGTGCACTCTTAAGTACGAACGCTGCGCGATCATGCTTTCCGCAAGCATCTTTCCCTTCCAAGGGACTCCCAAACGCTCCATTCCTTGTATCCATCAGGGTATTCGATCGGGCATAGATGCATGTCCATGAAGATGCGACTGGCCGTCGTAACTTAGCTAGTGGCGGCCCCCTTCTGCCGTCGCCGCTTTTTGGATGTATCCTCTGTGCCCTCCCTCTGTCGATGTAATCCTTCCATTGGGCCATGGGGAAACGGTGATTTATTTCTACGTGGGTCGCAGATAGTGGGACGCAATGCCTGCCTGTTGCCGGCCATCTCTCCTTTTTCTGGGGATAAGTCCGACGTTTCCTCTAGTGTTCCGTGGAGACAAAGTACTGTTCCAGTGCCCTAAAAAGCATCGAATTACTACGGGATGTGCTAGCAGAACACAAATGTGCACTGTTATGGATACCCGCCGTTCATGACACTCAGTAGCGGCAGCGTTCCTCTTCCCGACGGGTTCTGGTTTCAGTAGGATGTACTATAAAAGACAAAACTCTGGCACCTACAGTCTTCAGCCTGAGGTTCAACTACTTATCTTTACGCTGGTACGTCTTTCCCTAGAGACCATTTCTCTCCAGAGCTGAACGAAATGGATGATAGGTCGTATTAAGATTTATCACTTCCGCCCCCCATGCAGATCCCTCATGCCCATCTTCTCGCCCTACTGTTGTTCGTCTCATGCAGTAGCGCCGCCCCTCCAAACCCTAGGCTGAAGTCTCCACCTTCTGGCACACCATCCACGTCAGTGAAGACGCCTCCATCTCAGCTTCCAACGCAACAGTCCACTTCCACTGGTCTCTCTACCCAGCTGCCTACGTCCACCCCCCATTCTACTACTGTGCCTTCGACCACTGCGCCTGGAAGCTCGACTACATCAACAGGCCGGCCTCGGAACAATTCGACTGTGCCGCCACAGGAGACCGGAAGGGTGAATCAAACCGTACGTATATTCGCCCGTCCCAGTGTGCTACTTGCGAGCATAATTTCTCGATAGTGCCCTTTACCAGCGCAAGGCACTCGTGGAAAGGCCAGCCTCACCAAACGTGCTCCGGGACCCGTCAACCATCCAAGAGGCACCCAAGCAGACATCCGACTGTTTCACGGAACGGCTTCGCAGCAAGCTGCTGATGACATCCCTCAAGGTATACGATTGAGCCCTAAGCCAGGGGATTTCAATCCAGCTATAAGTCGGTCTGCGTTCTGCGATCGTTTGAGCCATGACACTAAATCAATGTGTAGATACCTTGGGGTCTGAAGGGGGCTTCTATCTCACTGACAGTTTTGCATCTGCGGCACAATTTGCTTGTTTTGGTGGTGATTTATTGGAGACGAGGACTATTCCTCACAGTGTACATGTTCTCGGTAAGTTCAAAGAGTTCAAAGTTGCAGTTTTCAAGTTATTGCAGGAGCTGATGGCCTTCGTCTTCAGAGTTTACATGGGCCGCCGGGTAGGTGCCTCTGTGGTGCTCTAGCGTCAATCCTTATAGTTTTTTGCTAGTGTTGCTGTCCATGAGTTCACTAGGCAAGCTGCCAGCGAGGAGGAGCGGATCAACGTGAGGATTTATTGATTATTTCTCCCGTGTCCCCATCTCCTAAAATGCACATCCGTAGTTCATTCGCTTTAATGGTGGGATAAACCCCAGTTTCCAGGATACCGCTGCACAGATTGTTCAAACCTCCGACATGATTACCGGGTGCGCCTCCCATATCTCTGTCTGTCAGTTCTAGATAAACTCATAGACCAACTCTTAGCGCGATGAATGTACCTGGCGTTGGTACGTTCGCTCACATACACGAATCATCCGACACTAATTGTCCTGTTATTAGATGAAGATCTCACTCCAGAGTTCCAACAATACGCCATCATCAAGGAGTCGGCACTGTCGCGACTACACTACGTAAGGACACATTCGAACATTCTATGCGCGAATATCGCCCGGGGCGCGTCGCTGTCCGCGGAAAAGTACACTGCCGGCCAAGGGAACAATCAACAAGCCTTTGCACGGCTGGTGACGAGATATCAGGATCCGAACAATCCTCGGACTGACCGTGACTGTGTTTCTATGTAGGTAGACTCTCTCTGGAGTTTGCTCAGATCGACCATAGCAAGTAGGGTAACGGTTGTATAGTTTCGTATATCTAATTGACGCCACATTCTTTATCAATACTTATTCAAGTTGAGAATCAAGGAGATACATCCTCCCATAATGATATGCTGGGTCAGTAAGTACTTACGCCCTTTACCTTGCCTTTACCTACGAATTATTCGTCTTTGATCCTTTCTCAACTTCCCTCAGATCTCAGCGGCCGATTTCTGGCAGTTGTGTGGCATGATTCCGATGGAACCTGACCTCCAGGAATACACTATCTCAGGGTGACGTTTTGAACTAGTAACGATCCACTCGCTATAGCTACGTGCCAGTGTGACTGACCTTCACAAGCGTGCTCCTAAAGCCTAATAGCTGTACCACCGCCGTGTCGCTTCGGTTAGCTTTCTATAAGGCTTCTACGGTGAAACTCAAGATAATAATAGTCGTTGAAGCAATGAGCATCTACGTATGAATAAGGTGCGACGCCACAAGCGCGGGACGCCCGCCATACTAGCAGTGTATAGTAAACCCATATGATTATATCACTTGCATGTCGCGGCACCCATGATCAATCAGTCTGACAACGCGACCTGTACGAAGTGATGACTATCATACAGTAAGAATTCAAGAATGCCCGTCCCTGTGTTTAACGAGCTCGTATCGCAGAATACAAAGAATCTACCTGCAAATCATCCTCAGGAGATAATCCCGTCTTCAATATTCCCCTATCTCTATAGTTCTTCAGAAGGCGCTCGACCATATGCGTCCCAGCCTCCTCAAACTCCTTTGGAACATACATCTCAAACGTTCGGAGGGCTGAAAATTGCTTTCCCTCCATTGCCGCCTGTAGTTTTCCAAGCATCTCCAATGGAAGGCATTCACACAGACCGAATTCGTCATCGGCGAATGGCCATTGGATGGCATGCACGGCGACCGTCTCCATCTGTGATGTGCCTTCCAAAGATGCGAGCGTATCGCATACCGCTATCATGTCGTGCGTTCGGAGGTGTAATGAACGTAGGTTCGAGAGGGCACCCAGATCTATATGCTCTGGAAACGCGGCAATGAGCAACATACACAGGAAAGGCAAAGCATCTTACCATTTCCATCATCTTCGATGTTAATACTGGACGCATATTCAATACCAAGACGGAGATGCCTAAGAGTCTCTTTATTGGCGCGCAGAAATGAGTCGAGTTGCTTGATTGGGCCCCACCCATTATGGTTTGTGCGGAACATGCAGAGATCGAATGTCTCTAGCCTGGGCTGCCATCCGAAACTTTGCAGCCACTCCAGAACATGTTCAGAGTCGCATAGGCTGAGCCGCAGGGTCTGCAAATGGGCGAAGGAGGATCCCGGGATGCCCAAGGGAATATTCTTGGGAATCATCGTGGCATCGCATGTAACGTGAGTGTACAGGTTCAGGGTCTCTAGATTGGGGAAGGAGGAAACAAAGCGATACGTGTCTTCTGCGAGATTCGTCCATATGTGGTATGTTAGGTGGCGGAGCTGAGAGAACGAGGGGGGTATCCATGTCAAAGAAGATCCCATCTCCCATGCATGTCTGTAATCGGCGAAGATGATCTGCGTGATGTTACTAGAAGACGATTCAATAGTATGAATGATATCTTTAATAATATATTCCCGGTCTATGTTGAGAACGATGCTTTTCACGAGCGAGAGGAATGTGCAGGTCGATGATTGAACAAGCTCTAGGAATCTTTGCACGTTCTGTTTCACTCCATGATGGGTCAAATAGTGGTGGATGATGATCCTTCTAAAGAGGTGAAAGCGAGTGGTCGGCAACCAGTGTCGACTGACAAGACTGCTCGCACAGAGGGATGTGCAGTCATCATAGAGGAAGTCGAGGATGGTATCGATGAGTTCCTGCGGAAGTTTTTCGCCGACGCTAGCAGTAGTTCTCATAACAAAGATGGGGCACAGAAGTGGGTCGAATAAGATGGTTATTAATTACTTGGAGATCAACTTTTATTCAAGTTTAAATAAGAACTTCGATGGCTGTGCTTAACTCGGTCACTCACGGTGTATAATCTCCATGACTTCCGCACGTCCCACAGGAGCATCAGCCGCGTTTGAACCGCGTCCTGCGAGTTTCAGAAATATACGACCGCTGGAGCGTATTCCCGACGCCGTGCTCGTCGTCGACTGTGGTCGCAGAGCTCTCAGGCTGAACGAACGTCTTCTTACTAGGAACTTTGCTTGCACAAGGACTATTGCAATTGCAACCGCCTCTTCAAAGCTTCAAGCTTCAAGCTTCGGGTTGAACTGTTCTATATTATTTAATTCATTACGCAGCCGAACTCTTTTTTCAGAAAGGTTTCTCGCCTCGATGCGCCGGTACACTATCGGACAAGGGGACAATCCAAACGACTTTAATGACTTGGAGGCGAAACAATTTGCTTTCGGCTCTTGTTAACTTGTAATAACAGCTTCAACTTGAACAAATATGGGTTGTGAAAATCAAGGGACCACGAATCTGTTTCCGATTAACTGTCGGACAGTACGGGGCTTGGACGCGCTGCTCCTCAACTTCAAGCCCCCATTTCATCTTCTACGTTCCTCATATACGCTACCAAATGAAACCCTCCCCTCACCTTACTCATCCTCTCCGCCCTTCTCGTAATCCCACTCCCCACATCTCGCCTCACCTCACACCCGACGATGCCATCTCTCCCATCCGAGTCACGCTCTCTCGGCTCGAGGTTGTCCCGATGCCGTGAAGTTAAGAAGTTGGGCGAGGAGAGTGGAAAGAGAGGCTAGGGGTTCTGGATCCGGGGAGCTGCTGTGGGAGGCTGTGAGCGTGTGGTACGTGTGGTAACTGCTTGAAACCACGCAGATCGGACGACGTGGTCGAAGATCTCTTGTCTTGGCAAAGTTTTTTTGGAGTAGATAAGACCAACGCGGACTTGATCGGCGTGTGATCGGCGTGTGTCGGTGTGGCGGGTTACCTGGACCATTGGATCTTTTGAGTTTCTCTCCAAGTTCAGATGTGTGCTGTCCATTGCATTAGGAAACTGATCAGGCGGCTGATCTCCTCGATTTTTTTTTTGCTTGCTAGTTGCAATTGAGCCGCAACTTGGCTCAAGCTTCCGGGGACTCGCGGTATCGTTCTGAACGCTGTGCCAACGAAGATCCTTGTCGTAAAGCGCGTACATCCCGTGGTAGCGGCGCTTTCTTCTTGCTTCCTTCTTCGTGTTCACCTCGGCATTTCAAGGATATTGTTGTCTCATCTTCGACGCTTGTTGGGCAGTCGTGCTTCCTATTGTTTCTCTCTTAGGTTCACGCTCAGGTACTTACTGCTGCCCCCTGGAGCGGCTGCGCTACATCCGACCTTATCTTCTAAACAAACAAACGCAAATCCCATCGACTTCCCAGAAGAGGACTTTCGGTCATCAGCGCTTCTGATACCAGTCGACCACACTGGTTGCATGCCCACGAAAATCGTAGCCGGCCACGCCGACGAAGCCGCTCTTTCTCGTTGTCGGTCCTCAGACGGGTCTCTGGGCTGTGAACAGTGATGGCTTCTCTCCCGCACATCGCCGATGGAGGACCTTGTGGCGGGTATGCATCTGTAACCTTTCGCTGAACTTCATGAGACGCATGATTTCCTTGTGCGCGTTGTTCCCCCTACCCTGGTGTTATGGCGACTCCACCGTATCTAGTAAACTGGGCGTTGCCGCGACGGGATCTCACATATTTTCAGCGCCCTGCAGAACTGTGATTTCCCAGGGAACCCGCGGAAATGTGCCAGTAGACGTGGTGATACCTCTAGTACAGCAGCGGCTAGCTTTCTTAGGCTTTGCATGTCTCGAGAGGTATAAAAGATAGGTCTCAGAGCTCATAATTCTCAACCTGGAGTTCAATCACCCATTTTTACGCTGGTTCGTTTCCTTCCCCTGATCAAATCACTTCGCCCCAGAGCTGAATGAAGGTCAATAGGTCGTACAAAGTAACATCTCTTCAAAGTCATGCAGATCCTTCATGCCCCTCTTTTTGCGCTGGTCCTGCTCGTCGTAAGCAGTAGCGCTTTCCCTGCACCTAACAGACCTAATACACCTACTACACCGACGCCGACCTCTTCACCTCGGGCTCCAACACAACTCCCTACTTCTACTGGTCTCTCTGACCAGGTACCTACATCTACTCTCCCTTCCACTGTCGTGCCACCAAGCACCGCACCGGTACCGAAGAACTCGACCACGCCGACTTCGAGTTCTCAAAATTCGACTGTGACGCCACACTCGACCAACTCGACCAATCAGACGGTATGTCTACAACGTCGTAATTGACTGTGTTACTTGAAAAAATAATTGCATCGACAGTGCTCCTTGCCTGGAGTGGGCACTCAAGGAAATGGTACGCTCTCCAAACGTGCTCCTGTCCGTCATCCAAGCGCAAATGGTCCTATGTTCCTATTCCATGGAACACCTTCGCTGGAGGGTGCTCAGAGTATTGCTAGGAGTGTACGCTTGAGCACGGTTGCTGGGGATTTTAATCCACCCAGAGGTCTGCTTGTGTTGCTGATCGTTTGAGCTAAGGCACTAAATCAGTGTCCAGGAATTATAGGGTCTGAAGGAGGCTTTTACCTTACTGACAGTATTGCATCCGCTGCTCAGTTTGCCTGTTATGACGGAGATGGCATAAAAAACCTCAAGCGTGACGTGGTGCATGTCGTCGGTGAGCTTGGAGTTGGAGTTTGAGTTCTATGGCAGTGGCTGATTGTGTTTGTGTCTTTTTTCAGAGTTTTTATGGCATGCCGGGTAGGTGCTTGTTGGATGTCTAGCGTTCACTGTTAGTCCTTACAGCTTCTGATAGCTTGCCTGTTTATGAGTTCAGCAACACCCGTGACAGTGAGCAGCTGCGGCAGAACGTGAGAGGACTCATCATTTCTCCTGTCGTGTCTAATCTCATCAATGACTCTGTGCACCGGCAGTTTATGGAATTCAATTTTGGGCGAAACCCCAATTTTGCACAAACTGCAGTGAATATCCTCCAATACTCCATGATCACCGGGTGCGCACCATAATATTTCTGCCCAATGTTGTAGCCAAGCTCATCGCAAGAACTCCACACGTAGACCGATGAATCTTCCCGGATTCGGTGAGTTCATTCGCTGTACTACGACGCGTGAATCCGCCCTGATGTATTTTTCTTTCGTCTGGTAGATGCCGATCTGACGCCGGAGTTCTGGCAATATACCATCATCAAGGCCAATGCACTGCAACGCCTGCAGTTTATGAGGATTCACGACAACATTTTGTGCAAAAATGTTCCCAAACGCGGTGGCCTGTCTTCGCAAATGTACACTATCGGACAATTGGGGCACAATGATGCAAACTTCCTAAATTTGGTGACGAGAATGAAGGATCCGTCAACAACATGTAACGTTATGTAGGTAGGAATAATACTTTGTACATTTGTGTAACCACTGCATAAATGCTAGGGCCACGTACTTCGCCGAATTGTTTGAAGCCCTGGACTCCGGTGTGCTAAATTGCAACCGCGGCGCGCAGTAACACAAATTGGCGCAACAATGGCGGCAAAACTAATTGGACAAAATTCCCACTCTGGGACAGAGAGAAGGATGAAGGATCCTGAACGATGAAGCGACTTGCGATCTTCAACGACCTATGCGATGTTCCAACAATATCATGTAGCGTGTGGCGTCACTAGCTAGGCACGATCAAAATAATGGCTTACGTTACTCATCAATCTATACCCCAGCCAAGACTATAGCTCTGGGCAAGAGTAAACGCATGTCTTCCTCCTCCTCCTCCTCCTCACCAACGTCCTTTGCCTTTCCGTCTGCATCCCCTGCAACGTCAAATAACAATAATGTTGGAATGAACAGGGGTGCATCGTATTTCTTCGGCTTTCTCATCACGTTTATCTCTCTTCTTGTGTTGTTCATTGCTTGCGGGATTGGCTCGCGTAGGAGATTGAGGAATAGGGGATTGGCAGATACGTTCTTCGCTTGGGATGGTGCTAAGGTGGCTGGTATTCTTGGCGAGAGACCGACGATGTGGGAGATTTGGGTACCTGTAAAGGGGCGAGAAAGGGATAAAGCGGTTTGCAACGAGACACAGTGGGCGAACATGAAAGTGCGCTTGCTTTTCCACTTTTCACCTGATAAACTTATCTGGTCTTATTGTTAGCCACTATCTGGCTGCGCCTTTTCAGATACCCAGGCGCGTTCTCTAACGCCCAGACAAATGCCTTCGCCCAATGCACAGGCTTTGAACGGCCTCTCCCTGCCTTCCTGGATAAGCAGCCACCACACGGATACGGAAGACAACCAAGCTGAAGGTCCCCCGTCCCCACCAGACTCACTCCAAGTGGCTGTCGTCATTGCTATGCCAGGGCAGCTCACGAAACCCAGAGGCGGAGATGATCCGTTAGGGGAGTTCCAGATTGGGGTAGCGAATGTGAGGTGTGGTCGGGATATCAGGGCTACTTCTTAGCTGTGATCTCGCCATGCCATGAATGTCACGATTTTTCTGATGTATGTATCATTACCACCAGGATGCTTTTGTTTGTATCGTGTACACCGTAGCCTGCCGGTTCGGCGCCTTTCTAATATCTATGTTCGTAACGGCACTCAGCCAATAGTGTGTCCGAACAGGGGGGTTGTTTCCATGATCAAGGGCGCGATAGTGTGGAGGAGATCAAAGCGAGACACCCAGAACATTCGGCGAGAAAAGGACGCATCGTCCACAAATAAGTCAGAGGATCCCTCGCACTCACCAAGATCAAAGGAAACCTGCTGTTGGACAGTCGGTTCTTAATGAAAGCAAAACCCAACACCCATTACTTACTATACACCAACTATACACAACATTCCTATCGCTGCTGGTAGCGCTGAGCTTTCACACTGCGTCGATTATAGTAGACACATGCATGCTAGCAGAGCTCATCTCCTGTTCTCGGGTATTGCAGACTGTATAGTGAATGAAGATCAGTAAGATATAAATACATGCTCACGATACTTGAGACCGACGATTCGGACAGGAACTTGGAAGCAAGAAAGAAACAATTGCGCATGCGCAACAATCGCGTCCTTATATGCAACACAGGACAGCCAGGAACATACAAGTATTGCGTGGGAGCTCCTCTTTCCGGGAAGAATTTTCGGGAACGGCTAGCGCTTAACGCTCAAAGTAAGTATAATACTTTTTGTGGGGACATGTTGAAGGGAAGGCCAAATTTCGACGCCACCGTGACGTTGTTACTCAGCACGTTACTATCATATCGGATCACTCGGATCAGCGCACTTGGTCCAAAACAAGCAATTTTGGCAACCGAGGTCCGAGGTCCGAAACTAACTCCAAGCACCTCCAAGTCAATTGCCTTGTAGCTATCCAAAATCCGTGTTTATAGCCCCATCAACGCAGCTTGATTGTAGTTTCTCTTCCTGATTTCCTTCTAGTGAGACTCGTCTGTTGTCTCACATCGATTTGGAACGCCCTCTCACTGATGTAGGTAACAATTGTCCTAGTTCTTCAACTCATGTGCATCCCATGACTTCTAATGACTGTGTCAGCCCAAGTAAGAAGGGTCGAGCTGCACTCATCAGCTTATTCGGGCTGCTTTTGTACGTGTCGTCTCATTTCCAAGATTAAATGTGACAATCGCTCGCTCATTATTCTAACGGCTTTATCCCACTCCATGCCTATGGCTTCCCCTCCATCAGAAGATCAAGAGAATGCTTGCATAGAATCATAGGGGAGTCCGGAGATACACAGGAAGATACTGCTCCGCGGAATGGCGTTAGATTGGTCTGACATCCCAGAGGATGAGAATTCTCAGCTCTCGTGTCTCCAGGGCTATCCTTTTTCAAGCCCACTCGAGGCTATTTGTTCCGGTCAACCCCTCAAAGGCTTCTTCTCCAATAGATTTCCTCACGGACCTGATTCCATGGAATGGCATGTCGAGTCGATATTCTTCCTGAGTTCGCCTTCTTGCTTAATGGCTATACCGATCTTACTCGCTCATTATCACTAACTGCACTTCCTGCACGGATGGTCGCCATGGATTGATTCCGACGAATCAGGAAGACATCGATAGTGACAATGAAGAAACTAGAACAGTAGATGCTGCTTGAGGTAAAATGAAATCAGGTCGACGGCTCAGATACTCTTGCGCCGTCACCACCCCGAATGCTTGTGGTTTGAGGAGACATCGCATTACGAACACAGCTACGGCACCTGTTAAAAGTACCATCTGGCTTATGATCACGCTACGACGGCCATCTCGACTGGAAAAAGACTACATCTGCGCATGACCCTCGTCTGAGCCAGATTCCCGGTTAGCAATTTGACTGGTCCTGCGAAATTCCACAGGCCGCATAATTACGCCGATGTTCTTTCTGTGTGTTCCACAAACTCTCTCCGGACTCCGACCCAAAATGATACTGGAAAGGACGAACTTCGTACGTACAGCAGGCACGTCTCGCCCAAATCTCTTGTATTGATTGCCGTCATCTTTATTCCGCCAGTGCTGTTCAGCATTCCAAACCTACGCCAGTTATCAGTATGCTTGAACGTCTTCCTACGCGCTGGACTGGCTGCGAGGTTCCCGCTACGCTGATTATCGCCACGCGAAGGGGCGTTGAGCTCAGCCGTCAAGTATCGCTCGAAACCGTATATCGGTTCTATACAGCTACTCAGCATCTCCTTACTCTGTACAATGCTCACAAGTGTTCAAAATACTCTTACTATATGCCATCACGGCTCCATTATCCCACCATCCTGGTATCCTGTTTGCTCTCGGGCCGTCCGTGCTTTTACCGCGTCCGGGAGGTTAGGCTTTGTTCTGATTGGGCGTGTTCAGGTTCATTTCCGTCGTCGGGAACGTCCGGTTTTCTCTGCATAGGGTACATTTGTGGACTTTGACATCGATAATCGGCACGCGGGCCTTGAGTCTGAGTATCTCCTGCCCTTGCTACTACTATAGAGGGACACGCTCCGCGAATCCACTCACGAATTAACCTGCCTGAGCTGTCTCGAACCCTACTTGATATAGATAATCAAATGAACTCTCAACGGTATCCTCGGAGGTCCGGTACGAATTCCGCGGACAGGCAATGTTCAGTCGAGTTGGCTGTCGAGCAATCTTCTGGTTTATTTTGAGTCGACAGAGCCTGAAGGCCTGGCCGAAGGTCAAGCATTCAATTATCTTGGGAGTTAGTGGTGCTTCATTGCGTGAAAGCTTGAAGCCTCGGTTGGCTTCAACTCGAGAGAGGCCTTGGTTCCGCTCCAGAAGGTCAAGCTGGCGGTGACGGGAATCACGGGATCTTCAGGGCGTGTTTTGAAATTCCGGTCCGAAGCGCAACATCGCGCCCCATTCAGGAGGAAAGGAATCTTCGGGGCAACGGAGGGATCCGTCTTGTAAACCCAGATTCAGTCTCCTATTCTTTTGACCCTTGCTCCGACGGACTGGCCTCCCGGGAGGTCGGGATGGAGTCTAGGGAGAGCCTATGAAATGCCAGGAATGTCGGTCTAACGATGTTCCAGCCTACCATTATATCGTACCTGCCTAAGATCCAAGAATGAAACTTAATCACAGCCGGCCAATCGTGAAATATCCGTGCGCAAATAGAATCATTGTACAGTTGTAAGTACTCCTTGACTGCGTGCTGGAAGCCAGTAAACGCTTCTACCGGCCCATCCAACCGCCATCCACGACCAGGAGCTCGCCACAAACATAATCACTGGCTGAACTAGCGAGAAATATACAAGGACCCGCGAAGTCTTGTGGGCGCGCCCATCTCCCTGCAACGATGTTGAACACTCGACGTGAAGTGGCCCGGTCAACGTACCAGCAGGTATCCTGACAGAGATCTGAGCTAATCTCTCGGGATTGGCAAGCAGTGCAGAATTCCTAACGAGTTGACGTTAGGACATTTTTTGCAGGGATCCAAAAGTTAGCCTTACATGTCAGTTTCAACATATCCCGGGCATATGCCATTCACTTGTACATTGTAGGGACTCCATTCATTGGAGAGGGCCTATAATTACGTCGTTTATAGCATGTTGGAGACTCCCAAGATGAAAGAGGCGTGCAATACCTTGGTGAGTTGTCCCAGGCCACCTTTGGCGGCTGCGTACGCAGGCACCGTGAATCCTCCTTGGAAGGTCATCAGGGAACAAAAGTTGATTATCTTTCCACGACGAAGAGGAACCATATGTTGGCCGGCAGCTTGGCACAAGAGCCAGCAAGATTTGAGATTCACATTGAGCACCTTTGAGACGCGGTTAACAACGGACAAACTTTCATGTCAGCTCTACACCTACGTCATCCCAGTTTTCTTCGCTGAATTCCACTGATGGCGCGCGACGTTGTATACCAGCACAATTCACGAGGATGTGGATTTCTGAAGGCAGTCCCCCCAATGTCAAAGCTTCGAGTGCTCGTGGAAAGACCGATTTGACCTGATGCAAAAGTGAGCAGCAGATGACGACCTGAAAGGCGCACGCTTACATCGGCCATGTCATCAAGGTTACATTCTACAACGATTCCTTTCAGGCCCTTGTTCGAAATCTGATTGAGTGTTTCTCTGTTGGGAAGAACCCAGCATATCAGAACATGGGTGAACGGTATGCGTGAGATATGCTAGGACACGCCTTTCGCTAGAACCTCGTCTGTACATCAAACACACAGTTGCACCAGCTTCGGCCAATGCTATTGCACATGCTTGCCCGATACCACGGGAAGCCCCAGTAACGAGCGCTGTCTTTCCAGAGAGAGAAAAAAGAGATGAAGCCATGTTTAACGCAGCCCTTCCATGTTTCCTCGCCGCCCTTTTAAAAGTTTTTCCACGAAAGTAGATGTTCAAATTCGTCCGGATCTAGATCTACCCCAGTCATTTCGATCAGTGCCCCGCGCCGGACCGGTGGTTCCATGGAACAATTCGATCCACATGTCCATTTCAGCCCTTTTCCTCTCGGTCCGAAGGCTCCTAAGTTTGCCAATCCTCATTGTACAATGTAAAATGGACTATAAATACGGATAGGAGGAATGCTGCATATTACGACCGCTCTGCCCAGATGACTTTTCTATCTTCTTCTCAAGTTCGTCCCACCGCCGAGCCCATGTCCAGCGCAAAGACTATCACTTCAAAACCTGTCGTCTCTACTCTTCCAACACAAGTAGCTTCTGTTCTTCATGGTCCCAAAGACCTGCGCACAGAAACACGCAACATCTGGCCTCCCCGTGCTGGAGAAGTCCAAGTCAAAATCCTCGCAGTTGGCCTATGTGGATCTGACCTTCACTACTACTTGCATGGCCGAAATGGCAACTTTGCACTACAGGCTCCCCTCGTGTTAGGCCACGAAGCCGTTGGTATTATCACCGCTATCGGTCCTACCCTCGACGGGGGCTCTCTCGTTCATACACGCAACAACGGTCACCTAGCTGTCGGTCAGCGTGTCGTTCTCGAGCCCGGAATCTTTTGCGGAATATGTACGTATTGCTTCAAGGGACGGTACAATCTGTCAGTCTTTTCACGTGTCTTTTCTACTAACTGGTACCTGACCTTCATTTCAAGATGTAAAGAAATGCGTTTCTGCTCAAGCGCGAAAACATTTCCTCATTTGGATGGCATGCTAATCGAACGACTGAACCATCCGCGGGGCCTTGTCTGGCCGTAAGCCTGCTAGCTTGAAGTAAGACGTGCCATACGCTGATAACCGTATCATCTTCCTAGAATCCCTTCGACTCTGCCTACTGCCATTGCTGCGCTGGCAGAACCTCTGAGTGTTCTTCTCCATGCCGCTTCGCGAGGTCGACTTATGCCGTCTTTTGCGGAGTCGTTCGCAAAAACCGTCAAGTCCCCGACCAGCTCGTTACACTCGACGTCGTTGGGCTCTATCTCCCGTGAAATAAACGCCGACAAAGCTGTTCTCGTGTTCGGCGTCGGAACGATCGGACTGCTCGCATGTGCCCTCTCTAAATACCTTGGCGCCAGAAAAGTAAAGCATCTTACGATTTTGGTATACCCACCTCGGTATTCACTTCCCGTTGACAGGTCTGTGCCATCGACATTGATCCCACAAGGCTAGAATTCGCCAGAGCCCAAGGATGGGCTGACGATACCTGGTGCTTGGAGAGACCTGCTCCGAAATCATTACTAAGCGGATCCGCTCCACCAAATCTCCAACAAGAAAAACAAGAGTCGTTAAACCGGGCGAAGAGCGCCATCTCCCCCGCTCTAAAACAATTTGGCGAGCCCGATGGCTTCGATGCCGTGTTTGAGTGTACCGGTGCAGAACCGTGTATCCAGATGGGTGTCTTCGTAAGTTTTCCTCACGCCTGACTCTGTATTAAGCTCACTCCGTACACCACGTACACCACTCGCAGGCAGCCCAACCCGCGGCACCTCTGATGCTAATTGGAATGGGCTCCACGGCAATCACCCTTCCTGTTAGTGCTGCTGCCACACGAGAAGTCGATTTGGTACGTCAGTTATACGTATAGCTACGGCGCATTTCTCATCCCACTGTGCTACCAACGCTGCATAGATTGGCTGCTTCCGTTATGCGGGCACATGGGCAGATGCCGTTCAGCTGCTAGCGGAGAGTGCAGGCAACGAGAAAGGTAAGGGGTTGGGTCCCGTGGACAGGCAAGTTCATCCGCTCTTTCGGTACCCTTACGAGTCTAAACGACGCCTGATATGCAGCCTGTTGACCCATCACATCCCTTCGCTCTCTTCGTGCCCTCGTGCGTTCGAGCTTATGGCTAAAGGAAAGGATGAGGATGGGAGGTTTGTATTGAAAGTTCTCGTGGGAGCGGGATCAGCCTGAGGATAAATGATTTAGTAGATGGTGTTCGATGATGAACTTAGTTCCCGTTATAGATCTTTGTAAATTTCAATAGTAAACCTTGAATAACGACAAAGAGTGGGGTATCCCAGTGATCGAACTTGGAATCAGTTTAACTCTATGTATATGGAGCAAATACAGAGGATGAGATGCTCCGCGTCTTGTCCGCGTCTCATTCATTTACTGTATCGGACACGTTATGTTGTGGCTCTCTTGACCGTCTGTGGCTCGTAAATACACCATCAAGAGACAAGCATACTTGGAACGCGTCTCGAAGGATTAAAAACGCGTGTGTGAGCTAGATGCGTGGCTAGATGATCATCGAAGTACATGACATGTCACAGACGTGACATAGGACGCCGCAAACAACCATCGATCTCTCCGTGCAATTCGGAGAAGGCCTGGTGCTTTTATTCTTGGGTTTCGCGGTCCCGAAGAGTTGACCGTCCAACAGCTCGGCCAAACACAGGACATGCTCACATCTGCAGAAAGGTCATACCAACATAAGAGTTTTCCCGTAGTGATTTTAGTAGTCTCCCTTCCTCACGCCAGGTCAGGGGAATATCAGTACTGACAAGTTCATGCCAGTGCAAGCCCGGAAGTAGCACGTAAGCAAAAATAGGACCCAACATTTTGGCGCGGTGGAGTCCGAGTCCTGAAGACGCGAAGCATAGAAGAATAACATCTTGGCTGGTATAAGCAATCCGCGGAAATAAGATATGCTGCCAAATTAATGACAAGAATGCCTCTAGCTTCTAGTTATCTTGAAAAGCGGCGTGAGAGAGAGCATAAGCCGATGTATAATAAGGAATCGAGGACGGTCGGGCCATGGTTCCGAAAGTATCGAATCCCTCATGTATGGCACTGAGGACGAGTCGTAAGCGCGTAAGCCCGAAAACGTCACCGGTGATCACCAACAACGGTCATTGACAGCAAAAACGAACACTGCGGCACCAAAAGAGTTCAGAGAAGCCTTGCTTTATCGCGTGTCTACGAGCCTCACAGACGGTAAGGTCTGACTATCAACCTTTGCGCCCCAAATCCGCTTCGTCGGAAGAACAGGGTCCTCGCGGAGTTACAATGTTAAAAGGTTCACATGGGGGTCCAACGCTAACGGCGATCATGTATTGTCCTCGAGCTGCGTACTGGAGAGATCCGCCACCGCATGTGACATCCCTCAAAGTCCAGTGGAATGTACTTTCCCAAAGGTGTAGAAAAAGCGGAAAGACAATTTCAGGTCGCCAGGTAGATAGAAACATCTTGTGCGGCCCTTGGTTCGTTTGCCGCGAGGGGGAAGAGCCTGGGAAGAGATGGATAGGCTTTGTGAAGAAAAACGATTCGCGAGTTCTGCGATTCAAAAGGTAGAGCCTGTAATTTACAGTTTACTGACAGAGAAGTGCATTTTCGCCCTATTTAGCGAAGACGCCCCATATTGATAGCTTGCCAAAGACTTGTTGTACAGCTGACAAGCTTGAAGGTCATGAAAGCATCAGCGGCGAACTGTTACAGTTTGACGTTTCGAAGAGCATGGGAGATAGAAGTCGGAACATCCAGAGAAGCAGTTCGACGGTAGATGCATACCACAGTCGAGAGAAGGAAAGCCAGTCGTCGCTTTTCTGTGTTAGTATGGGAACAAAAATGGAACGCTGTTCCTGGAATGTTTTGAAGAGACCACAAAGTAGTAGGATGCGTATGCAATCACAGAGAAACGTACGGAAGTCGGGGGTCTAGGGACTATGTTATCCCTATCGACGAGAGGAATGGGGTGTTAAAGTGGTCCCAATCAGTGCTATTCCCTTGCCGCGTGTGGACGGCACAGCGGTGAATGTCAGTCCAGAAGATCATCAGACGCAATACGGAGTTCGGATTCAATTGACGAGACGAGAGCCTCACTTCATTGTCCAGCCAAGCTAGAAGGGTACCGAGTGGGGATCATACAATGAGCGAGGAAAATTCCGAAATCAAGGTCTTTGTCCGTCACATGATGGATGTCAACTGCAGTGTGGTCTCAAAAGAAGGATCAGAACTTTTCTAATGAGCGTTTGTACTGAATTAAGAAAAAGGGGAGCTTTGTCCTTACCGCGGCGAATGTACCCACCTTGGAATTCTTTGGTGGTAAGTACATTCACAGAGAATGTCTATCTTTTGCGTTGGCGGACGAGCCTCAAAATGATATTGGCTGTTTTGAGAACTTTGGGAAGACAAGGCCAAAGCCTGGCGGGGCCGCAAGATGAAATATTACATATAGGTAAAAAGGAAGTGGAAGTGCTTTGTGGAACTTCTCAATAGCTATAAGCGGACGCGGAGAGAAAGGGCTGACCCTGAAAATACTGCAGGATGCAAAAGTGAATCAACCTTCAACCCTGTTCCATCAATCAACACTTGTGAGTCCGTACCTGATCGGCCGCGGCAATTGCCGTTTCATCGGGGCTGCGGTTCGGTCTTCCGAGTCCGAGGGTCGAGACCGAGCCAAGGATTAAAGTTGCTCCAAGTTTGTCCACAACCATGCACCTGGTATATGTACATTGTACCTTGTACCAACATGCGATGGATGCCATTGAGTCTGTACTCCACAAGCTTTAACCT
>RZIO01000005.1:973518-985046 GCA_004338095.1 Gloeostereum incarnatum | reverse complement strand
AGGTGGTGGACTCTGCATAATGACTTTCGTCTTACGTCTCTCTTAAAAGAAAAATCATCTAATTCGAAAATTAGACACTAATGTTATCGTTGGCACCGGCCACCGTATACATAGGATCTAGATATTACAAGAGCACTCCCAATCCGAGGTCAAAGGTTGACAAGGCCCGCCTAAGGGAGGATCATGAGTAAATAAGTCTGCTGTAGCACCTCCAGGGCGCATCATGTATGCAGGTTATCAATAATTTTATGGGGAGTTTGGGAAAAACGTATCAGACGTAGGACCAAGTCATTCCCTCCAACCTCCCGAGAGACTGGTCAGCGAGCTGATCAAAAGCGTCGGGGGAGAAGTCAAGGTCGAATTCGGCGCAACCTCCACACCGGTCGGTAACAGTGACAATGACCGATTTGCCGTTGTCTATCAGCGGCATTAGAAGGGAAGGGGAGAGAAAGGGGAACAGGGGACGTACAGTTGGCTTGGATCTGCTTATTGCAGATAGGGTTGTTGTTCGGATTGGCTCCGTTGTATCCACTGACACGTTGTAAGGACATTAAGAAAAAGAGCGACGAAGGACAGGAAGGAAAACCCACGGGTAGTTGTCAAAGATAGTCGTTGAGACGGCAACAATGTAATCGTTGTCCGAGTTGGTAATACCACAGGCACCCAGACCAGCTGCGAAGAATGTTAGCAACTACACACGGAGTCAAGGATAAATGGCTGACTGTCGTAGAAGGTAGCTATATAACATAAATGTCAGAGTATGTTCTGAAACCTAAAACAGAAGCTTACATACCTTCACCGGTGTTCGTGCCAGAGCTCGAAGAAGAGGAGGAAGTGGGGGTACTCTTGGAGGTAGTGCTGGTTTTTGTCGTAGTCCGAGCCTGCGTTGTGGTCTCAGCAGCAGCAGTTCCGGCGTTCTCTTGTGCCGTCTGAGTGCTCTCCTGCTCCTGCGCGGTTGAAGTGTCAAGGGCGGCGTTAGCTAAACCCGCAGAAGTGGGAATTGAAGTGGCCGAAGGAACCACAGAGGAGGAGGAGGCAGCGCAGCGACGAGAATCTGCTCGCTTCCTTATTTCCACTCCAGGAGAAGGCCTCTTGCCAGTGGTAGATTCCCTTTTGTGTCGGAGGCTTTTTGCGTGCCTCGGTTGTTGCGCGGTGACGATTGCCAGGAAGCAGGCGAGGACAAGAATGACAATGCTCCTCATGATAGTATAGGGTTTTATAGAATTCTATAAAGAGTGTGAGTGATTGGTATTGTCAAGATGGTGAAGGTGGGGGAGGAAGAGTGAAGGTCAGAGAACAATGAAGGTCACTTATTTGTTTTAAAAAAGAAAATTTTCCATTTCTCGTTCAATGCTGCGTACCGGTATTGGCAAAAATAGATCGAGGGTGCGGTGTGTCCCGAGGAGCCGGACGCTGATCCATATGGACCTAGAGCCACCCTTTTTTCAAAGAACAGGCGGCGCTGGAGGACTCGGAGCGCTGGACTCTTGATCCTCAGATGTCCTGAGCATCCTTTTTACGGTGAGATTCAGGAAGACAACACCTGAAGAAAAAACTCGGCCTGTCCGCGTGGTAGTACCGATCGCGACCCATCGGATACTGCGGCACGCTCTCATAGCAACGTTCTGAATGTAAATCCAAGAGAGAGGCCCATTTTCTGATTAAGAAAGAAGGGCGGCGTAGTGCAAAGATTCTTTTAGGCAGTGACCCACTGACTGGTCATCTTAGCAGCGCTTCATAATGGGCAGTGGTACGATAAGGAGACGCCACCCTGAAGTTTTGCATATCCTAAAAAATCAGGGAGAATTATGCATGTGTAAGATAACAGGATTCCCTACATATTTATGGAATCAAAAGACGAAGCACAGGTTAGGAAGCGTAAAAACGCACCTAATGCACTCAAACGTTACCGCTTTTGCTGAGCTCTCATCTTCGCCAGCATCTCGTCTACGCTTAATATGCCAGTGACATTGGGCACGACCTTTGATGTTGATGCCTTGTCTCCTCCCTCGCTTACAGCAGTGTTCTCGGCAGTGAGGACTGGCGAGTGTTCCCTCATCACTTTGAGGAACAGTTCCGGTGTAAGTCCTCCTGGTCCAGGGAACTTTCCAATGGCAGAAGCGGCAAGTTCTTCAGACGTTAAGCGCACATCTCTGGCAACATACGGTCGTAGCTACTAAATTCGTGAGACAGTGCAGGGGAGAAAAGGTCAAATGAACGCACTGGGGTGTTATTGATCTCTTGAATTGGAGGTGCAACAAATACCCTGACACGTTCATCTAAGAGTCTATATTTCGCTTTACCTCTCACGACATGTCGACCTGGAGCGCCTGTGCGATGGCCACCTGGTAGAGCAGCCTGACGCGTTCCTATCACATTAGAAGTCAAAAGTCAGTGTATACAACACAATCATTTTGATACAAACCCTTGTAGTAGTCCTTATTCGCCCTCTTGCCCGTCAACGGGCGTCGGGATGCCTTTGACAATCGGACGAGTGAAGGAAACATCTTTTGTCACTCATTAGTCACGTCACGTATACCCTCTTCCTCTTCCACCATGAAGCAGAAACGAAATAATAAGAACCGTGGCTCCGCTTCTACCTCCTCGACGAGCTCAAAAATTGGGGTACCTGTAGCGATGTACGATTTTGACCACTGTGACCCAAAACGCTGCTCTGGAAAGAAACTCTCTCGACTTGGACTGATTCGTGAGCTGAAAGTTGGCGCTCACAAGTTCCACGGCATCGTCGTCAGCCCGAAGGCTACCAGGGTTATATGTCCAGATGATAGAAAGATCATTGAATCTAATGGCGTCGCTGTCATTGAATGCTCTTGGGCAAGGATTGAGGAGATTCCCTGGGGGAAGATTAGATGTTCTGAAGAAAGATTGTGTGCGTCCCAACGCCACGGAATATGGAACGCGTCATTTACTGATTTTTGTGTAGTACCGTACCTCCTAGCAACGAATCCAACGAACTATGGAAAACCGTGGCGGCTGAACTGCGTTGAAGCTCTCGCCGCTGCGTTTTATATCACCGGATTCGATCAATATGCAGACACGCTGCTTGAAGGGTTTGGTTGGGGCTCCGCGTTCTGGATTGTAAACAAGTACGTCTCTAGTCTTCTTTCCCCGTTATACCTGTATCTCATTGTGGAACAAACAGGGTGTATTTTGAACGTTATAGACAATGTCACACCTCCGAAGACATTCAGAGAGCACAAGATGAACTCATGGAAGATTTAGAGAAGGACTGGGAAGAGTCAAGAAAAGTTAAGGAACGGGATCCAGGTATGTCTACTTGCCATCCTTAGCCTCCACTGCTGCTCCAACGGGATGTTCCACAGCCAATGAGGAAGACAATCTTCTTGGAGAGGATCTGCTCTTCCAGAATCCCAATCATGTATTGCCACCCGAGAGTGATAGTGATGATGACGTAGACAACGATGAAGATTCAGAAGATGAAGCCAAAGACATAGACATGCAGTCATCGGACCTAAAGAAGGAGCGGCGCCGGAGTACGTAGTCATGTATGTATGTAGCATATGATTGAATGATGAATCGATTCATTCATGAACGAGATTTCCATGGTATCAGGACTGCGAATGGCCAGAGACTGGCAACACGCCCCCCTCTTGCTCTACATCACCTATCATACGCGTCGAGATGAGAAGTTCCCAGTGACGGGTTGTGTCGGTATCTAGAATAGCTTGAGTTTTTTCGACACCGTAGCGCAACGAGTCACATACCTGATCCTCACGTCCTCGACCTGTTTACCCTCTCCCAATGTCGTTGTCAGTGACGAGTCTCTCAACAGGGCCACCGTATCGACAAACCCTGCTTCCAATAGTTTTTCGTCCCCATCCTCTCTCACCCCGAGCAACGCCAACGCACAACCAGCCAATAGGACACTACACCCAAGTGTCACCCCCCGCCCTCCACATAATAACTTCCAACCTCGCCCTTGTAAACTCCCGCGTGAGGTCTGCGCCAACAAACCGGTCCCACATGTCGATCCGAAAATTAAACCTAAACGAGTCGCACTCGTAATATTCGGGCGCATACGGTAACGGATAGTCACACGAGCGCCAGTAGTTCCAAAAGTAACTCGCAGAGAACTGTTCCATGGTGTGTTCGAGCCCCGTGAGGTTCATTCCTGTAGAAACATACCCTGTCGAGCCTCCTAGGGTTCGTCGGAGCAGTCTCTCGGCTCCGGTAAGTCCTCTCGATTTCCTCTCCTTGGGATCGTCGAATGATGCTGCAGGGCTGAAGGTGATGAGAAACTGTTGATCAATCAACACCTCCCGTTGCTCTTCCCATTCGAAATCCTCCCACTCGTGCTCGGTAGGCGGGAGAGTCAGTTTGCTGTCCAGTCCAGAAAGAAACCCCATGTTGGTGACAGAGACGTTATGCTGTGTAGTGTGGAAGTCACACCCGATGAGCTGAACGTACGAGGGTATCGCTTCGCGTGAGCAAAGCCCATCCCACACGAGGTTAGCCGTGTCGTTGTTGATGAGCGACATGCACGAAGTCATGTTCTTTCCTGGATGAAGGGTGAAGTTGTGAACCCTTCCAGTGCTATTGGCCGAGTCTCGCAAGAGCATGCGCGCGTCTCCTGTGATCAGCGCGAAGACGACTTGATGGTGCCCGATAGTAACTTCTCGATTGGCTGGGAATGCCCATGGCTGGAGAATCACACGAGCTAATACAGACGGTCCAGTTGATATAAACCAGTTAGCCTCCAAGAGCTAGGGAAACTTACTAGGCAACAACATCTCCGGCCATATTAGAGAGGGATCCTCTAACATGTAAGGATCCTCACCCCACAGCGTAGAAAAATTCAACCCCGGGACTTCAGGGTCCCAGTACGGTGGCGCAGGCATGGACACGTTCAGCCAGACAGAATCATCTGTCTCTGTTTCATTCCAGTTGGCCAGGTAGTCGTTCTCGTCGGAATAGATGGCTTGAGACGTGTCATTGACGCCCTTTGGAAGGAGAAAGAGCTGGACTTGGGCATCGGAAGGCTGGGAGCATCGGACGTTCATCTTCGTCGCATTGACCATGGCTACAGAAGGGACAGTAAATACTTTGCATTAACGAAGGTTAAGACAAGGGGTATACCAGTATCGAAAGTAAAGCGTGTTGTGTTCATGATGTCATGCATTAAGCTGCAAAAAGGATTATGTATAAGGACACAATTTTATGGGGTTCTCCCACTTACTTTCCCTGCAAACCAGGATGCATAGTATCATTCACGTAAGGCAGAAACATATTCTGTCTCGCAGCCTGCCACAGCCCCGACTGGTCCTCAAACGTTGAAATAGAACTCCCTCGATTCCCGAATACATCGTTCAAGCCAGAATAATCACCCATATGGTTGTGAGCAGGAGCATCCCAGTCCGTCACGGTTATTGTCTCGGTTACATTGTAGATACTGACACCTGGCATCCCTTTTAAGTTGCGCCAGTAGATCGGGGGTGTGAACTTACTCACCTAGTATACCGGACGATGCCAGCTGTACCGCCATCCCCGAGGCAAAGTACAACAGGACACCTAGCAGGAACGGCGATATTCTGCGAGAAGTACGATAGTTTTTCCAGATGGGCATCAAGGAGGAGACTAATCCTCCCCATGCTCGGATTCTGAAGTCGAGCTGGAACAATGTCCTGGCTAAGCAAGCGCGTAAGTTAATGACACAGATATAACGAGAAATCAGAACAATGTCATTCGTCCCGCTTGCAGCAGGAGTCGCGACATCATGGTACGACATCGGATAAGATTTGCTGCCCCCATGAAATGTAAAAGCCGAGGGTGGAGAGCACCGCAGAACGACAATAAGTACTTACGATGTCGGATTGCATCGTCTATACCGACATCTCGGGATAACCAATACAAAAGAAAAAGGTAGCCTGTGAAGAAAACTTGAAATCCTACGGTGAGGGAACTTGTCACCTCTCCTGCCTACATTGTTTCAGCATGGTGCGTAAGGACGACAATGGTTGGATCGAGTTACATACCCGTTCAACATCAACACTGATGTTGTGTTCTAATCTCCGCAGTCCCACTAAAAATATTGTGAGTGCTAGACATGCAAGTACAAGATGAAGCAGGTGGATCAAGACGAGTCTTTTGGAGAGCCTCCGAATCCAGTTCGGTTCTTTAGAAGCTTCCAGCTTTTCCGATTGGCTTCTCAGACTTTCTTCTTCGCGAAGAGCGAGAAGTTCATGACGCTCTCCAATAGGCGAAGACGGTGAAGGCATAAGTAAGAATCAAACAAAGGCCGCGACGCTGCATGGCTAAGATAATTTTGTGTTATGAACAATTCGATCACTCAGGGGTTGTTAGTAACACTGCCACTGATAGGAATAATACATCCCCTTACATAACTTGACCCGGGAAACATAGGGAAACACACGTCTGTCCTTTTGCCCTTTTCATCCACCAAAAACCCTCAAAAATGGTTGAGAAAACGGAATCCAGAGCGGCCTAGATTCCATTTGAACAACTATCTCCTCCTGAAAACGCTATTGTCCCCGACGTGATAGTTAGCCCATTACGGTGCTTCCCAGTTCGTTCGACAGAAGAGCTCTACCCACGACAGAGAAGGTAGATCTGACGAACACTACAAAAGGCACCCATAATTGAACCATCCGCTACTTAAATCGCGTTACGTGACCGGATATTGACCGGATACGATGCGTGCCATTGGAGGGTTTCGTGTGGTGTCTTGGTAGTTGGTTTTGCATTTAAGAGATGTGATGGCCGTATCGAGTACGAGCTGCACGTTGGAACTGCGTTAGGAAGATAGGAGGACGTTAACTACTTGTGGCGTCGGTGTTGGCATTGGAGAGTGCTCAGTGACTAGTCCTGTCTTTGAATTAATAGACAGACATGTCTTTCGGAATGCCGCGTACATCGTATGACTCGTGGATGAGAGCGCTCCCGTATATACTAACCTACGGGAGAGTAAGGCTAGTCTAGTATTGAATTGGATGCCATATTGAATTGGACAGTGGGGTGGCGCGGCGGATGATCTTGAATGATTGTCTGAAGATATCGAAGCTGGAAGAATTGGGATCACTTACAGGACGGAGTGGAAATTTTAGGATCTGAAGAGAGAGGTTTGGATGGGAGTCATTTTCTCCTGCGCAAAGGCTGAATTATGTACATGCATAGTATGAACTTGCATGAATTCGACAGTCTGCGTGTAGCTAAGCCTTGAGCGCTTTGAGCGCTTGTGCGTTCACCGACGGAGTTCGGAAAGCCTGAGACCACGGTCGTGCCGCCACAGTATTGTCTACCCTCAGCTATAATCAACGGGTTTCCGGTTTACACGAGTTGAGCGAGTTGATACAACTTATATTGAATACGGAATCATAGTGATAACCATTTGATTCATAATATGTGTGCCATCAATTTATAGGTTAAAGAAGTTGAAGATGTATACACGCTGTTAAATAGCCGAGTCAAACCCAAGTAAATATTCTACATAATAAGGCATTTGTCTGGATCCCGATAATCCTTCACCAGGGCATTAAATTTCTGTGGCTTGTTTCGTTGTCCGGCTCTGTACTCCTTCGCAGACAGCCGCGCGCCCCGGGGAACGTTAGCGCATAGAATATTTTCATGAGTCGCTACATATCGTAGTCTCCCGACTCCAGCCTCCTTGATGATAGCGTATTGCCAGAAATCGGGCGTCAGATCGGAATCTAGGCGAGGAAAAGTTAGCGGCGAATGACTCGTAGAATATATGATGAATGTACGGACCAACTCCAGGGATATTCATTGGCCTGCATCAAATGAAAGTTTTGTGATGAGTTGTCTGGGACACTGGGCAAAACGTGAAGGCATACCCTGTAATCATGGTGTTTGCGAGGATCTGCGTTGCGGAAGCCTGAAATGCGGGGTCCTGCCCAGCATTGAACTGCATGAACTGCCGACGCACATTTTCCAAAGGATTCGTGAGATGGAGACGCAGGAAATATAATCGAAGAATGCTCTCACGTTCTGCCGCTTCTGATCACTCGCAGTATCTGTAGTGAATTCGTGGACTGGAGCACTACAAGAAGCCGTAAGTATCGACACCAGACATTATAATGTAGGCATTTACCCCGCTTCCCATATAAACTCTGAAGAATAATTCATAATCAGCCACTACACCACGATAGCCTGAAGACTAATGTAGTAACTCCGAACTCACCGAGGACATGCACCTTTTCAGGCACGGGCCTTGTCGGCAATAAATCTCCACCATAACAAGCAAACTGTGCCGCCGATGCAAGACTGTCAGTAAGATAGAATCCTCCTTCAGACCCCGAGGATCCTATAAACCGACTTAATATCCTTGCTCGAACGGTCGCAGAACGCGGACAGACCTTTAGGTGGATTGAAATCCCCAGGCTTCTCGCTCAATCGTATACCACCTTGAGCTATGTCTCTGGCAGCCGAATCCGACGACGTTCCATGGAACAGTGGGATGGGGCCTTTGGCACTTGGATGTGTGACGGGTTTAGATGCACGCTTGGAAGGGGTCTTTTGTGTAGTGCCTTTGGAGCACTTTCCGAGACGACTGTCATCTTCCGAGGGAGCACACTGGCAAGCGATTGTACATACCGTTTCATTACCCCTTCCGCCGGTCTCTTGTGGCGGCGCAGTCGCATTTCGGGACTCGGTCGGTGACGCGGTCGAATTGCCCGCTGTGGTGCTTGAAGACTCGAGAGTAGAAGTACCAGTGGATGTAGACGATGTGAGAGCCTGGGTAGAGGAATGGGAATCCGAGGAGGTCGGCGCATTTGTAGAGGATCCAGTGGATGTAGGTGCTTGGGTAGAGGGCTCAGTGGAAGTGGACAGTCCCGTTGAGGACGAAGACCTCGTCGTCGATGCATCACTGGTAGACATCAGGGTGCTTCCAGTGGTCTTACTTGTTGACTTCGGCGGCTTTTCTGCAGGGAAGGCACTACTGCATGAGACAAGTAGGAGCAGCACGAGAAGATGGGCACGAAGAATTTGCATAGGTGGAGGATAGCTTGAATACGACCTATTGTCCTTTTCTCTCAGCTCTGGAGAGAAAAGTGACTACAGAAAAGGACATACCGGCGTAAAAGTAAGTTATTGAGCACCAGGCTGAGGAATATGAATCCAAGCGTTCGTGTCTTTTATAGTACATCCCTCTCAGGCAATACAAGGCTGGCAATTGATTGTCTTGAGCTGTGGGTAGCCATAACGGCCCATCTGATCTTGCCGTGTTCTCCTAGTGCATCCTAAATCAATGCTTTCCAGGGCGTTTGAACTAAGCCTAATTGTTTATGTGGTGCAGCACCCCGTCTCCAAGAGCATTGCACTCAGACCTAGGAAAAGGAGAGAACGCCGTCACATCCAGTCATTGCGCCCTAATACCTGTTACCGGAATAAAACCGCAGTCCCAGAGAGACAAGGAGTATACGCCCCAAGCAGCGAACATGTACCACTACTACCTAATCATGAGACGAACAGTCAGTACATATTCGTCTCCATAGGCACGTACCTATGCCCAATTAAATGCATACCTTGATGGATACAAAGAATGGAGTATCAGGAAGTCACCAGGAAGTGTTGCTCTTTGGAGTCAATGATCGTTCGTAAGATGTAATCGTCCCCGTACGAGAGCATGAGGCAAAATACTAAGGAAAATCCACTGAGCGTAACGCAAGAGAAGAAGGAACAAAGGAAGTTTTCAGCGCGAGCGCCACTTGGGAGTGTAGGAACCACTGCCATTTTCGCGCTATCGGAGCGTATGGGGGCGTATCAGTTCCCTGATGCATCCAGTAGATCTCCCGACGAGGACAAAAGTACGTGCAACGGTCAGTGCTCAGAGATCACGGGTAGCCTAATATGTAAGCGAAATCAACATGGACAAGGTCGGGAGGCTGGGAGTGGGTGGCGACAATCTTCCACAATCTTCCCAAGGCTATGATTCTTGGAGGCATTTTTGAATTGGACGCGACAGAAAACCGGTTATGGATGCAGGTGAAGTTTCAGAGTGGAACAGTTTCCAACAACATGACAAGCCGTGTACATGTCCAATCTCCCCACCACAAGTTCAAAGTCTCCGCTGCCCTCCGTCTATTAGTAGAATCTCCTTTATTTCACGCGTCCGATCCAGATGTCCACGGTGTCGGGATATGTGCATAACAATTATGGCATTGCTCCTTCATGTACGCCGCCTCTGGTAGCTCTCTCCTCCCCAGATGCTCAGTCAGGCGTGGGGATAAGCTTGCTTGAGTATTCGCAGGAAGTACTCATCTTCTTCTCTGAGTAAAGTCCCGGGCCATCGTGGCCTCTTCGAGCTACTTGCTTACAGAG
This sequence comes from Gloeostereum incarnatum, assembly GCA_004338095.1. NCBI lineage: Eukaryota > Fungi > Basidiomycota > Agaricomycetes > Agaricales > Cyphellaceae > Gloeostereum > Gloeostereum incarnatum. The sequence goes on along the minus strand of RZIO01000005.1, from coordinate 974,708 downwards.
TATCCGAGACATGGAGGGAGGGAGGGCATAGATGAGGTTACTGACAAAGGTGAGGTAAAAGTAAGTAAGACTGGGAGGAGGGTAGAGAGGGTACTCAGGTAGGATGGATACGACACATGGACAGAAGTTTGGGTGGCCTAGAGTTCACTGGGTGTCGTTGCCTACAAATTTAAGCATGTCAGGCGCATAGATAAAACATTTGACAGACTTGAAAGCTTGCTCGGCGGCGCGTCGAACACTTGGAACTGTTTAGGCGGCCAACGCCATCCATCCCATGGCCCTCTTAAAGACTGAGACCATCAGCATCCACTGAATCATTCGCGGATTCATGGCCTGTGAATCCACCAGCTCCGTCACGTAGAAACAGGCTCAAGTCGGCCATGCCACTGGGCGCTAGGCGCTGATTGGACCGTCTGCATTATTTCCGTCGCGGGCTGGATCTATACGCGTTCCGAGATCACAAACTCTGAGGATTGAAGCCGAAGTTTGAAGCTTTGAATAGGGTTCTGGATGAAAGTCAGGAAAAAGTAACATTGTTAGTAACAATTGTTAATAACAGTATTACTAACAGAGCATATGAGATGGTTTCCAATATGTATGTTAGAAATTGACCCAGGATCGGGGATGAGTCATAGCACAAATATACCTGGTTTAGTGACCCTCTTTGTGGTAATCAAGCCATCACAACATTGGCTAACCTTGTGACTGTTAGCAACTGGTATAGAAAGCATTATATTGTTAGTCAGCATCGCCTTTTTCGACATTGTATTCTACTGATACCATTAACCCTCCAGGATCAATCAATTTTAAAGAGGGAGAAACCACACCCTGTGGTAAAGCTCCACGATATTGAAGAGTCAGCATTGAAATGGCTCTAGTTCTGAGATGTTGAAGATGATAATGTAGGAGATGATGATGATGATGATGGAGTAGAGGTGACCTCTTCATCGGAGTCATCAAGCATAGACTCTTCCAGTACTCTGAACAAGGAGTGTTCACTATCATCTGAGGCATCAGAGCAGCGAGAGGTTAGGTTTATAATTGATAAGGAGATTGATCTTGGCTCAGTTGCACTTCAGGACTTACTTTTGATGAAGGTTCTCATTCAACCAGCCAAAGCTACAATGAATCTACTTGGCGATCCCTTGGTATATGGTGCCAGTTGCCCAGAGGACTGGGATGATTGATTT
>RZIO01000005.1:936602-971329 GCA_004338095.1 Gloeostereum incarnatum | reverse complement strand
GAGGTGGGGAGGCTCTCCTCCTTGGAGGGGGGGAGTCTCTTCTAGGAGGAGTAGGCGAGGGGGAATAATCTCTCCTCGACCTTTGTTTCCTCTTGGGTGATCTAGATCTAGATCTAGCTCGAGGGCTGACGCTCCTTCGTCGGGGAGGAGGAGATTGCGAGGGAGACAGGCGACGTCTGCGGGGAGGGGGGCTGCGGCTGTCTCTCCTCCTCCTGGGCGGTGGGGTATAGGAAGGAGACCGTGAGCGAGGTCTACGTGGAGAGGGCGAGAAGCGGTATTTTCTCAGCGGTGTGCGAGAGCGTGAGCGGGATGAAGCTAGTGATGCAGATCGGGTGCGTGAACGGGAGCGGCGGCGGGGTGGCGGGGAACGAGAGCGGGATCGGGAACGAGAAGAGAAGCGGCGGCGGGGTGGGGGCCCCTGTAGATAGAAATGTCAGCATAGAAATAGATGATTGATTTAGAGGAACTCTTACACCTCTGCCACCTCTGCCGCCCCATCCGCTATCCCTCGAGCGTCCATTGTCCCGGTCGTCGTATCCATACCCGCCCCTTCCTCTGCCGCCACCGCCACCGCGTCCCCTTCCTCTGCCTCTTCCTCTACCGATAAAGCCTCTGTCAGAAAGCTCATCCAGCCTACCAGCCCTCCTGTCCCTCTCATCAAACACCCGGGAATCACTCTCCCTGGCTCTCTTCATCTCTGCCTTCTTCTCCTCAACAAAGGACCTCGGCACACCAGTGACATCCTCCTGAGCCTCCAAGAGAAGTTTCCAAAGTGCAGTCATGAACGCTGGAGTCTCCTTAGTCAAAAAACCAGTCAGATTGATCTGCATCTTCTTGGGGTCGGGGGTGGGCTGCTGCTTGTCCTCTAAAAGGCCCATAGCGTACTCGACGACGACCTCGTCTTCGAAGCCAACGAGTTCTACGACTTTTTTAGCGATCCAGGGGCGAATAACGGTGAGGTTGACCTTGCGCATGTCGACCTTTTTGTCGAACTCTGAAGGAAACTTCATGGATTTCAGGAGTTTAACCTCTTTGTCGGAAAAGCGCCTGTCCTGGTCGGCAGACGTGCCTTTGAAAAATCCTGTAGAATGTTGGGATTATCATTTTATTAGATACTTGTAAATGGAACACATACCTGCGTCAGCCATGATGGGAGGAGTGAGGCGGGCTGTTGTGGTTTGTTATCTTTCCCCAAGAAGTGTTCTACCATGTCGGTGCGTCCGCTTACTACTACTGTCTGTCCTGTGGTATGCTCATTAGTATTCTCCTAGTCTGGCTGGAGCTACGATGGAGGCCGTCCAAGATGTTATGCCTTTTGGCAAGAATTCTCCAAAGTACCCTCATATGCCTACCATTCCGCCCTACTATATCTGACCTCTTTCTTCTAGTGCTACGCTAAAGCCGACTTTGCGCAGGAATGTAAACTGCTAGCGGACGATTACATGGAATGTCTCCACGGCCAGAAAGAGGCCCGCAGAACGATGGCCGTTCAAGCCGAGTACCTCCGCCAGCTGAAAGCAAAGGCGGACGACGAGCGCAAACACGTAGACGTCCAAGCTGGCGGGTCTGCTTCTGGCGTTGGCCTCATTCAGCAAAAGGCCGAGTAGTTTGTAGTCTGCATGAATTCAATCAACCACCAATGGATACGCGTCAGTGCAACCCCGGATTCTCGCGATGCTCGTGCACCACGTTCTGCATGCGGTTCTTCTCTTCAAAGTTACTGTTCTAGAGTCCCCCTTAGCCCAAACTACTCCCCATTCTGTGCTCTCTTCGCCTATCAGGCACACTGTGGCTATCCAACGACAGACGGCCTCAAGAGTTTGAACAAACCCTTGCAATTGGGGCGGCATACGACTTATGAAAGCTAGATACGTAGGATTTTCGACTATTCACCTGCGTTAGTTCAGCCTGCATCTTGAGAACTTTTGCCACATTATTGGAAAGCTAGGACAAGCAATTGCAGCAGTAATAGTCTCCAGCGGGTCCACGAATTCAAGAGACGAAAGATCTTCTAGGAGCTTTGAGATGCGTAGTCACGTAGAAGGAACATCTGGAAGAGTATTGTGGCGTCCCTGAACGGCATTTGCCCCAAAGAAGGATGGGAAGGTATGGTATATAATAGACCACCGCAAATACCCTAATCAATAAGATACTTCCGCTTGAAGAACGCTCTCAGATGCAGGATTTGCCACACACCGAGGCCCGTCAGAGAAAGAAGGGTAAACCATGCAAATTTCTGTACACGCTCGTTCGTCGATGCTAGAAGAAGGAATCATCAACAGGTGAACCAGAGGAGATATAATTAGAAACGCGCACCATTCGTCCCAGTGAACCGTTCTTCGCGCTTCTTGAGATACCCCATCTCGTCCACAATCTCCTTGACAATACCTTCAAGCTTGCGCATCTCCACCTCTAAACCGGAGAGGGATTCCTGGTTCGCAATAGCGCTGTAATGACAAAAACTCATTGAAAAAACCCCGTACGCAAACAGAAGAGAAGAAACCCCACTTATAATCCACCGCATCCGCCCCAATATCCACGTCCAAATCCACAACCCTACTCATCTTATTAATCTTCTCATTGCTTATCCCTACTCTCCCATTAGTCTCCCCATTTACTTCAGGGACCGACCACTCACCAGCATCAGCCGTATTCTTAAAACAAACCCCCACCTCTCCCTCCGCATGAGTCGTAATCGCCAGCCTTGTCTCCGCGCTGATCCCCTTCTTACTCAAGTAGACGTTCTTCTGCGGACTCGAATCGACAATCTCAATGTCCACCCGCTGGCCCTCCCCAGGCCCTACGTTTGCGGTGACGATGACCAAGGTGTTTTCGTGTACAGGATTCCAGATGCATTTCGGTGTTGGATAGCGGTAGGATTGGAGGTTAAATTTTATGGCGGATGTTGGGTGCGTTAGGAAGAGGAGGGTTGTGGAGAGGAGGAGGAGAAATGGGAGGGAGGGCGTCATTAGTGAGAGGAGAAGGAGGAAGTGGGATACTACGTGTTATGTGGCGGTGCAGAGCGCGAATCTTATGTAAGAGGCGGCGACCAGCGCCTCATTGTTTCTAACATCTGGCGGCTCGTCGGTGCTCTGATTTCCAGCACTTTCATAGCCCTAGAATCTCTTGGCTTAAACTCTCCCGAGTCCACGAGTCTACCAGGCCACTACCTGTTGCCTCAGGAATCCAACTCAGCAATGATCATCATTTTCATGAAGAAACAACCATAGGGTAACAAAGTACATAGATCTTCGCAAAACATTCACTGCTCCGCCTTCAACTCCGGGAGACCCGCAGCTTTCAAATCTGCATTAACCTGGTCCAGGTGATTCATAAACTGTCCTTTCAGATCGTCCCACATCTTTGGTTCATGCACTATTGTCACGATGAAATCAGTGCTCTGCACCTTGGGAAGGTAGCAAAAGTACGCACTGTGAAGTTTCCCAGATCTCTTCATAGCAAAATCAGTGATAGTGAACATCATGCTCGATTCGAACATGAACGCTTTTGAAATATCTGTCAGCCTCTCGCTCGTTCCGAAGACTTCGACATGCACTCACCAATCGTCCCCTCATGAATCCGCATCGGCTTCAAATCGCCCTCCGAGCCTTTCTTGAACTCTTCATACGATACTACAACGCATATCATCAGCGTCCCACGGCACTCCACTCAAATCTAACATACCGCCGTGAGGACAAAAACCTGTCTCATAACTCGCACCACCAGGCTGGAACCCGTCGCTCCTTCCGCCATAAACGCCATAGATGAGTCCCATGAACTCCGTTGAGCAATTCCTGTGGTAGTACTATTGGCATGGTCAGGTTCCCTCCGTCTTTACCGAAGACGGCAAGACAAATACCGGAGGCCGGAAGGTATGGCTTGCTATGTCCCATCGGGGACTGAAGATCAAGAAATCGGCCAGCGGTACATTCGGCGCTTTCGACTTTGCTGTGAGGACACAGAAGATGGATGGGTCTGGAGGGAAGGAGGAGTAGATTTATGGGAAACCTAGGAATTGAGGGAAATGTATACGTGCCGATGTGGTCTTTGGAGATGCTCCCGACATTGACGAATTTCTCCATAGCGTACTTGTACGGGACGTAACTAAAGACACATCAATGGGTGTGACTTTGCGAGCCGACGCAATACTCACTTTCCAGACCAAGCGACAACGTCAAAAGGCGTGTGGTTCTGTGAGCAGAGGTGGAGCTCGCCGCCAACCCTACGCATGACGGTTAATGTAGCGAACACGAGGGCACACTGGTAGACCTTACTTGTATACAACTGAAAAAGCGCGTCAGAATCCTGACGAATCATAGACGATAGAAGAAAGCTTACTTTGCCACGGGTTCTGATCGATATCAAATGCAGCCAGAGGTGTTTCGAAGTCACGGGCGTTGGCGAGGCCGTGGCTTCCGAGAGGACCTAGCTCAGGGAGGATATAGTGGGACCCGAATATTTCTTGAATGTCTATGCAGCAGATGAGATCAAAAATAGTGACGAAAGTAGCGCCACATACATCCTCTGGAAGGCCCGTCAGGAAGTCCAACCTGTTCACTTTCAGCTCAGCACGCCACAAAGGCAACGATCCCTTCACCTACATACCTTGAACTTCATACCTCTCTGGATGACAACCAACTCCCCCGGTCTCACCATCATCCTACACGCGTAACACATCGGCAAACCTCTACCTCGATACCACTCCGAAACCACTCACCTCCCAAACTCCGTTTGCAAATCCAACCTCCCCTGTTGAGGAAGAATCAACATATCTCCATCATTATTGCAAAAGGCCTTCCTCCCCATTGACTCCGTCGCAGCATACACGTGAATCGCCAACCCCTCCCTTAACGTCGGATCCCCATTCCCTGCGATCGTCTTCAATCCGTCGATGAAATCCACCTTGGCATCGACGGGGGGAATATCGAACGGGTGCCATGCCAACTGCGTCGGGCTCGTGTGAACTTTGGGATTGAGAGGGAGGAAATTGGATTCGAGCTATAGATTGGGGCCATCAGAGTCGGGAATGGGCGGCGAGGCGGGGATATAGGATGTCTAGTTACGTACATCCAGGTTGTCAGGCAACTTGGTGAACCCCTGGTGCGCGACGGATGGGCGGATTCGATAGAGCCAACTACGTAGGAGGTAAGTCGACGATTCATCAGGATAGTTGTAAAGAAGGGACTGACGCGTTCAGATTCTCTGATCGCGGAGCGACGAATGAAGATCCAGTCATCTACCCCACCGCTCAGCTAATGCACTTGACAATGTCAGCAGAGATTACGCACCCCTTCAGTATATAGATCATACTTGTTCCTCTGAGGCATGTTCTGCGCATCAGGGAGGGTACCAGGTCTACACCTCACTTCATCAGGACAAGGTCCTACTCGATGAAAAGAAAGACCCACATCGCTTCTGAAGCAAACCGATTCCCAAACCCAGCCTGATACTTGTAGGGGTCCTTCTCGGAGGAAGCGGTCACAAAGGCACTTTGAGCGGAAGCCATTTTTGTCTTGAAAGAAGCGGTGCAGAAGGTGGGCGCTGCGTCCATTATATATAAATGATTCTCCTGGAAATATCATTCCTCATGGGCATCCGCCTAAAGGGATGGTCAGATGGAACGTGTATTGGTCACAAGAAAGTCGGAGCGGAAAAACATACATGCAATTGCGGGAGAGATCATCTTGTCGTCTCACGAGTCAGGCCAGAGGGGGAAAAAGGAACCTCTATAGTCGTACATACATCAATACACTTCTTTTTGGCGAGTAAAAGGTCATTCGACGTGAAAGAAATCTACTGCTTGCCGACCGAAGTAGAGGCTGAACATCTTCACGATGATAGTGCTGGAAAAGGATGCCCCAACGGAGTCAGAGATGCCATAGAAAAGAAAAAGAAGCATACCAAGTTGTAGGTTCCAATCCTTGAGGAGGGATTTGCTCTCACAATCCATCGGACCCTGTAATGATAATGACCTTGTGAGCACCTCGAAATCTGTCAGAGGAGAAGAACTGATCTTCTTGAGGTATACCCACTAGCGTGTAACCGTGCGATAAGCTAGGCACTGTACCTAGACCGGTCTTTTGGTTGAACGATTTGAATGAGCTTTGGCAAATCTTCGTGATGGATCAAGTGCCTGCTGTTCGAGGTCGACTTGTTGATCAGTCCCATCTCACGAAAGCATCCCAGGACCTGTAGGCTGTAGAGCATCTCTCCGAAACTTCCGGTTTCAATCCATTTTGATACTTATCCGTACATTGTGCCGAAGCGTGAGCAGTGCATGGGGTTTTAGCAGGAAGCAGGACTCAAACCATTTGAGAGGGGATTTCTTACCAAGACACAAGAGAAAATTATAATGCATCTCGGGCGGCTTTAAGATCAGGGAGAGTATCATCCTAGATATTGACAGTGACACTGACTCGTTCGGAATGTTGATGATGGGGGAGGGCTTCTGGCACCACATCCTACATTTCTCTGCGAGGATAAAACGCGTCCAGATCATTCTGGCAGGTCGCATTCAAATGTTCAATCAGTTCGTGGATGAGTGACACCGTCGTTTGAAACGCTACGCCACGGTGATAGAAGCAAGCCATCCCCCGAATGCGTCGCGCAAGTGAGGTAGGCCGGGTATTTAACTGGTCCGAGAGAATAAAGCCGACGCGTTAAACCTGCTTTAGAAACAAGGGACGAAAGTCTGACGATGGTCACCGAAGTGCAACGGGGGGCGTCTTCAAGATTCGCGATAGATTGCTTCAGACTCCGGCCCTAGTGCACTCCAACGTAAGATGGCATTCCGGTGTAACCAAGCACGCACTCACTTGCTTCTGGTGACCAGATACTTACGGACCCTTCTAGAATCTCATAAATTTCTTGTCGCGATGAAGACATGACTTCCAAGTTGAAGTAGTCGTGGGAATTCTAGCGGGACCCACGTTTGGTGCCCACCTCCCCGGGCCGTTGAGTTCCCGTGCGCCTCGTTGTTTTCTATCTTCCAAGTTGAGTTCAAGATGGCCTCCCATCAAAGTGCCTTTGCGACCTTCTCCCTCTGAGAAGGACCTCTAAAAGTATTTGGGAATCAGCTTCACAAGAAAAAGCAGAAAACATGCACGTGTCTTGTACTTAACCTCAGGCGGCCAGGGTGGCGACTCGGGAGGTTCAGAGCCTTATTCAGAAACATCTATACATAGTCAGTTGTACACAGAGTAATACACTTTAATTTTTGTTCTTCTCTCTCTTCACGTCGGCGAGTAAAAAAGGCGAGTCACCCAGAAAGAAATCTACTGCTTGCTCACGGAACCGGACGCTAGAGTCTTGATCTTCACGATGATAGCTGGAAAGAGATGTCCCACCGGAGTCAGAGATGTTAATAGATAAGAAGATGAAACATACCTTGAGGGTCCAATCCTTGATGAGGAATTTGTTCCCACAATCCACCGGACCCTGCAATGATAGCAACCTTGTGAGTATCCCGAAACTCATGGGTGTATTGACGGAGAGAATAGCTGACCTTCTTTGGTTGTGCCGATGTAACCGTACTTGGGGGTGAGATCGCGCTCAATAAGCCAGGTACCGAACTTGGACCCAAGACCAGTCTTTTGGTTGAACGACTCTACTACGAGTACGAATGGGCTTTGGCCAATCTTCATGATGGTCTAAAGGAGGTGCGTCAGCCTCTTGCCCGAAACGGAAGAAGTAGAAGAAAATACCTGCTCATCGACGATGTTGAGCGTCGGCTTGTTGATCAGTCCAACGTCGAGGCCTTGCTCCCTGCATCTTAAAACGGCATCCCAAGACCTGTAGAGCATCTCTCCAAATGAAACAACATAACCATCTTTACCCTCAACGATAACCTCATCCTTCCCTGGCACGAACTTGTAGTCGTCGCCGAAGAACTTGGTCTTCCCATCCTCCTTCAGGATGTAGGGCACCTTTGAGCGAGTGGAGAACACGAATCTCACTCCGCGTTCGAAGAACACTCGCTGGATGACGGCTGTCATCTGGAGAGGATCGGCGGGGAAGTAGAGGAAGGACTGTGTATCCGAGAGGCCATTGTCTGCGAAGAACGAGTTAATGCCAAAATGACACGTGTTGTCAGCCATCTCGTCCACGCCAGAGTGAGAGAAGTGACAGAGGACGTTGCAATTGTTGAGTCTGGCCATCGTCACTTCGGAGATGACCATCTCGAGGAAGGCAGAGAAGGTTGAGAAGACACCAAACTTGTCGGCGTCGAAGCCGAAGCCGGCGGCAGCAGAGAAGTTTCCGCGCTCCATGATACCGGAGGGGACGAATACTTCTGGATGCTTTTGGTGGATAACTTTGAGACCGGTGGAGCCTTCCAGGTCGCTGTCGATAACCATGACCTTCTTGGCAGCTTCTTCCTTGCTGAGACCATCAAGGACACCATTGACAGCCTCACCGAAGATGACACGGTTCGCACCGACTTCCTTGGTCGAGCCGATGTACAGATAAGGTTGAGCATGAGCTTTGATGTTGAGAAGAATGTCTCCGAAGTCGGGGTATCCCCGGGCCTTGAGGTATTTGAGCGCGGATTTGACGGGGATAACATCGTGACCATGAGGGCTACCCTCGATATCTTCCACTCCCGGAGCCATCTTTCGCTTAGCCACAACTATAAACACACAATGAGAAAGCATCCAAGAGATAGGAATAGGATAGGCGGAGATTTACCGGCAGCCGGGCCATCATAAGTGACTATCATGGAAATAGCTTCCCACAGTGCGTCGATGTCCTCTCCTTGGACGGTAATGACTTTGAGGCCATGACCTTCGAGAGTCTTCCCGACATCGTAACCCTTCAAGTACTCGGAAGGATGACCGGCGATGGTGACGTCATTGTCGTCGATGAGGAGTTTAACGTTGAGACCCTGAGCAACAGCGAGACGCGCAGCCTCAGCATCGTTACCTTCCTGCTGTGATCCATCAGAACCCAGGCAGAATACGGTTTTGTCTTTATGAGCCAAGGCGACACCATTCACCAATGGCCTGCATGGGAACTAAGAAACAAGAATGGAGACGAGTCGATGGCAGTACGCACCACATATGTCCAAGACGACCTGAAGAGAATTTGACGCCAGGTGTCAAACCGAGTTCTGGGTGACCTGGAAGCTTCGAGTTGGCTTCTCGGTAATGCAACAGGTGCGACGCGGGCAGGGATCCTTCCAAGACTGACAGGATGTACTGGGTTGCAACACGGTGACCTGAAGACTACGGTTATGAAAGTCTTTGACAACTTGTGACTAAGGAACTCACCAGCTTCATCGAATACAATCGGATGGAACTTCTCAGAGTGATTGAAGAGGGCAAGAAGGATGCAGACTTCCGGTACGGTATCGTATGCGCCTCCAGTGTGTCCGCTTACTCCCCTAGCAGCACCGGTTGCTGTAAAGAGCACGATAGCATCTCGTAACAGTTGGATATTGGCCAGAAGGTCGCTTTTCTCGGTGTCCGATAGCTTTGGCTTTGATGGATCGAGAGAGACTCTAAGCGAACAGTCAGAGATAATCTATAATGGATTCTATGAGCTGCTCACTTCTTGAATTTTGCGAGGTCGATTGGGAATTCACTTTCGACTCCTGACATGGTGGTGGTAGTAAAGAGGAAAGTTGGGAAGAACGTTCTTATAAACCTAGACTCGCGGGTCACTTGCCCCGGACCGTTACTCCAATTGATGGTAATGGTCCGTCATCTTCCACACGCCCACAAAACACAACCCGCTTGACGCGCCAGGCCGAGAGCTGTGTAGATCCACATCCTGGCCTTATCCGAGAATAGCAAACCGTTCGCGACTTGGCCACGACCCGTCCAAGACCTTCCTATTCTTACATGATATCGATATCGGACAAACCTTTGGATCCTATTAGTAATTCAAATTGCGAAATCCACAATATCTAACGACGTCGACCCGCATTATGAGACGAAGTCACCATGCAAGCTTGCACAAGGGATTGACCGTGGGGATATCTTATTGTTAGCATAATGATACCAAAGATACTTTGACTTGCGCCTTGTGAACGGACTCTACAAAGTCCCAAATATATCACTGAGTACGACCACCGAACAAGGCGCTCTCGTCTTGCCCTGATGATCCCTTACCAAGCAGTAACATCTACCTCTGCTTCTCCAAATATACTTGTCTTCTTGATCTCAAAGCCTTCCTCAGGTTCATCCTCCTCACCGGTATACAACTCTGGAAACTCCCTCTTCAAAAATCCCAAAATGTGTCTGTTGATCTCCTCGAACTCCAACAGGAACCCATCGTGCCCGTCCGGACTCTGGATGATCACCAGCTGCGCATCAGGGATGTGCTCCGCCAGTTCCTTCTGTTCAGTCGTTGTGAACAGACCATCAGTAGCGATTCCGATCACCAAAGCGCGCGGGGGCAGGGTCGATAGGGTTTGTGCGAGTGCGGCCTCTTCAGACACGTCTGGGGGATGACGACCCCGGGATATGTCGTGGGTGTCGAGCTTGCGAGTGATGTGGATGTAGCAGTTTGCGTCAAACCGCGCCGTGAACTTTTCGCCTTGATAACGCAGGTAGCCTTGGGCAGAAAAAATATTTTGTTTCTTGGGTGAAGGTGGTGAGGAGGGGGAGGAGTAGGAACCATTAAAGGTGGGGGCTCCGGCGCGTGAACGGGGCATGTGCGTCGTGGAGTTACGGTGGCCATCATTGTGGGCGATGAAGGCATCGCGAGCATGAGATCGAGGCGATGCTGGAGGCGTGATGATCGCTTCATCTTTCTTGGGAGGCTGAGGCTTGCGACCGAAGCGGCTTTCGAAAGAGTCGCGAGAACGATAGGTAAGAAGGGCGCTCATCCGAGCTGCGGCCAGTCCAGCATGGGGTTGAGAGGAGTAGTAGCCATCTTGGTAGTTAGGGTCACTGTAAATACTCTGCCGTTGTGCTTCTCCCCAGCTGATACACCAAGCAGAGTGCCGAGCAGAGCATGCTAGGGGAATAACATGTTTAACGTAGCCTGGGGGTGAGCAAAGTGGCCATTCGAGCACAGCCATTCCGCCCATGGATCCACCAATGACCACTGCCACAGAGTTAACGTTCAGGTGGTCGAGTACGTGTTTATGAAGACTGTAGATACTGGTAAGTAAGGGGTGAATCTAGTGGTGCTTCCGAACGTCATACCGAACATCATCTCTGATCGTCGTAGGAGGAAATTCAGGTCCATATGGTTCGCCAGTTTCTGGGTTGGTGCTGATGGGGGAAAGAGTGCCATAGGGCGATCCCAAAACATTGGCGCAAAAGATAAAGAAGCGCTTTGGATCGAACGCCTTTCCTGGACCTATGAGTGGACCCCACCTACAAATAGTCAGAATTTCAGAAGCAGGTAGCTATACCGGGAAAAGCTCACCAGTCCTCAACGTCTGCACTTCCAGTAAAAGCATGGCAGATTATCATGACATTATCTCTAGTCGCGTTCAACTTTCCCCACGTCTTGAAAGCAACGGGGACGTCGCGGAACTCGGCACCACATTCTAGCGTGAACTCTGGTACGTTGTAGTAGGACTGGTGGATGAGTTTAGTTATCTGGGACATTCTGAAGACGAGATGACTCTGGGAAGCCTGTAAAAGAAGGTATATAGTGAGATTCACCAGCAATCCGCACTAAAATTTTAAGTAGCCTCAGGTGTAGAGAAGAATACCAATCGTCTACAAGCACAAGGGGGCAAGTTGAAATTAGTTGGGGACGAGCAAAGGAAGTACATACATTTAAATGAATGATGAAGCATGCTAGAGGCGTCTCGATCAATAAACGATCATCTTATGTAACTCAGCACGTCTTCTGCACAATTCATGTAGAACGGTGTATGCTCAAGACAAGCTCAAGATGGTCTATTAATCCCCCAACTTTACTCCTCCTGTAATTAAACGCCCCCTCTTCTTCTCAATTGGATTTATGCCTCAAAAAGTATAGCACATGCCTGCCCGCCTACAAGTTGCAGGAACGAAAGCGACGTTTCTTTCTCGAACTTTGCAAGGGATACGTGTGCAAACTGGGATGAACTTGCCGGCCTATTCTCCCACGAATGATTCAGTGGATGCTGATGGTCCTAGTCTGAGAGGGTCATGGCATCGGCCGCCTATACAGTTCCAACGCATTCGCCACGCCGCCGATCAAGCTTAACAAGTCTGTCAAACGTTCTATCTATGCGCCTGACACGCTTTGTAGGTGGGACTCTAGGCCTCCCAGACTTTGTGCGCGGTATCCGTCCTACCTACCCTCTCTACCCTTCTTCCGTCAACAACCTCATCTTTGCCCTCCCTTCCTCATGTTTCGGATATAGGCTCGTAAGCAGGTAGCTCGAAGAGGACACGACGGCCCGGTACTTTACTCTTGTCGGTGGAAACTGTTCCACCCTGAAACTTCACCCGCATACATAACCGGTGTTCTGTCGCATCCAATTCAACGAATGTGTCCAAGAATCATTGCCTTGGGAAAATTGTGGAAAATTGTCACCACCCGATCCCAGACTCCCGACCTTTTCCATGTTGATTTCGCCTACATATTAGGCTACCCGTGATCTCCGAGCACTGACCGTTGCTCGTCCTCTTTGGTCTACACTCCCGCTTGATCTTCCGAAAATGGCAGTGGCTCCTGCACTCCCAAGTGGCGCTCGCGGTGAAAACTTCCTTTCTTCCTTCTTCCCTTGCGTGATACTGGATTTTCCTTGCCATTTTTCCACATGCTCTCGTACCGGGACGATTACATCTTACGAACGAGGATTTACTCCCAAAGCGCATCACTTCCTGGTGACTTCCCAGTGATGCTCCGAGTCCATTCTTTCTATCCATCAAGGTATGCATTTAATTGGGCATAGGGTACGTGCCTATGGGGACGAATATGTATGTACTAACCGTTCCTATCTTGATCAGGCAGTAGTGGTACATGTTCGCGGCTTTCGGGCGTATACTCCTTGTCTCTCTGGGACTGCGGCTTTTATTCCGGTAGCAGGTGGTAGGGCGCAATGACTGGTTGTGACGGCGTTCTCTCCTTTTCCTAGGTCTGAGTGCAATGCTCTTGGAGACACGGTGCTGCGCCACATAAACAGTTAGGCTTAGTTCAAACGCCCTGCAAAGTATTGATTTAGGATGCACTAGGAGAACACAGCAAGATGGGATGGGCCGTTATGGATACCGACAGCTCAAGACGATCAATTGCCAGCCTTGTATTGCCTGAGAGGGATGTACTATAAAAGACATGAACGCTTGGATTCATATTCCTTAGCCTGGTGCTCAACAACTTACTTTACGCCGGTATGTCCTTTTCTGTGGTCACTTTTCTCTCCAGAGCTGAGAAAAAAAGGACCACAGGTCGTACTCAAGCTATCCTCCACCTATGCAAATTCTTCGTGCCCATCTTCTCGTGCTGCTCCTACTTGTCCCATGCAGTAGTGCTGTCCCTGCAGAGAAGCCGCCGAAGTCCACACCTAAGATCACTGGAAACACCCTGACGTCTAGCAGTGATGCATTGGCGACGACTTCTTCGGAACTGCCCACTTCCACTAATCCCTCTACCAAAGCACCTACATCCACCGGATCCTCCATGCCCTCGTCGGCATCAACGTCTGGTGATACTTCCACTCCCATATGTGGTGCTTATGAAACGCCAGATGCTCTGTCGTCTGGTGGCGGAACTGCTGATCCAGTGAACTCTACCGCTACCACCACTGGCTCATCGGTACCCTCTCCCGTCTCAGTGGTAGCTGTGGCCCCCCACGCAGTACGAAACGATCTCTGCCGACGGACGAAAACGTCTATCCGATTGCAGAGAAGGTTCAACCACCTTCGAAGAAGAAGCGTGGGCTCGCAAGGGACCTCATAGACAACGTCATAAAGCCTGGGAAGACCAAGGGGAAGGGGAAGGGCCGTCATTAAGTCAATGGTTTTCTTTATTTCCTTCTTTTTACACCATTTTTCATCCATTGTCGAGCGTTCTTTTGTCCAATTGTAAGCGCGCCCCTTTTGTTTGTACTGTTTGAAGCTGTTTGAAGGATGGTCGATTCGGACATCATCATTGATGATGTCGCTCGACTGCTTGTTCCTCAGTATCTTCCGAGGACTGAAACAGCGATACGCCAAAGAGATCGAGGCTATCAAAAAGTGCCAGTTCCCCGCGGATGAGTTCAAGTGGCGTGAAGACCCAGAAGGGACAATTACAGACACACCCTGAGAGTGCATTCTGAGAGCGTTGTCATCTCGTGTGGTGCCATTGTGGCGTGAACCCTTTGAAAAGGGCGAATGATATGAAGAGAAAATACATCCCCAGGCTCAGCCGCAAATTTCAACTTCAACGGTTCTTAAATATGTGAACGCGGCGTCGAGTCGGGACGCGTGACGACGTGTGACATCACCACCTTGACTTAAACGGGACACTCATTTAGCGGTTCAGCTTAGAGCTGAAGTAGCACCTAGCCAGCTTTGTCTTCCGAATTTGTAGCCGAAGGGGGTATACTATACCCAATTTCTGACCCGTCTTGGGGCGATGAAAAGGGCCAGGATTCATATGTAAGAATGTTTTCCGACTTATCATTCTGTTACAAGTCAGTTTCATGACCTAACACGCTTTCTGCTAACCTCCGTGTAAGTACGCCAACCCCAATCTTCGCATCCAATGGTATGCCCTGATTGTGGTTGGTGTCCTTGACTAGTACTTGTTATGTCTCATCGGTCCCTGCTATCTTTTCTACGATGTTCTGACTATCGCCGCGGTCATAATTTCAGTGTACTACGATGGAAGTTGGGCTGACCAGCGGCTCCGGATTCACGACCTTCTCTGCCCTGGACGCGTCTCCCACGACTACTGCCGAGGTTGTGTTGAAGCGTAGACCAGGAAGACCGAAAGGAAGCGGCAAGAAAGACGAACATCCCGGGAATCCGCCCAAGATGAAGCGACCAGTGGGAAGGCCACGGAAAGACGGCTTTCCCGCAGGTTCTGTTGGCCCTCCTAGACCTATTAAGAGAAAGTCGCCGGCGCCTCCAGCAGTCCAAGTGAGTGGGTTTATTCTTGTCTACGAAGCATCCGTAGAGTTCTCAAGCTCAAACCTCCTAGTCCACTTCTATCAACGCAAAGTCCCCTGCCGGAGATATTGAGGAATGGGCCATCCTTGCCCAAACTAGCCCTAACGAATTTCTTGTGATTCTTCTCCAGGCTCTGTACGCTCCCAATCCCGTGTCCACGTCTGGCTCTAGTGTCGAAGAAGCATTCAAATCTCATCTCGTTTCACTGTCCCCCACGTCTTCTCAGAACCATCATACTCCCACTCTATACTCCATAATGAAGACTTTCTGGCTTCCATCTTCCCCTGCCTACTTTTCTCTGACAGCCTCAGCCCCAACTTCTCGAACTCCGTCAGAGCACAGATTTTTGTATTGGGACCCCCAACCTCTCGTTTTCAACGGAATCTCCTGCCCTAGTTGCGCATCTCCTCTTCATAACAATGGGCGGATCCGTTCGGGGCCTATTAAGATATATGACATCGAGAAACCTTTCTTCATTATTGCGTGTGAGTACAACTGTACCAACGGTCGATGTATGGGCAAGTGGGCGAGTACGGATTGGTCCATCCTCCGTTCATTGCCTGGTAAGCTCAGGGACGAGTTTCCCGCGAGACTGGTAAACGGGGAGACAGATGCTGGCTCTGGCCCGGAGGTGTGGAACTGGCAAGGTATGGGAGTGAGTGTGGCGCTATGGAACATGGTGAAAGGGTGTTTGAAGACTGGTATGAGGAAGGAGGCGATCTTAGCTGTTATCCGATCTATCCAGGTTGGTGATGATGACGAAGACGCTCCCATGGCAGATCCCATCATCAGTGCCTCTAACTCAGACGGCACGTTGACAGATGGTACTACGAATACTTCGAAAGATGTAGGCACTTTTTCTTCCACTTGTGGCTTTCTTCTCATCCGTCTTTGATAGACCTCGTTCACCGAGTATCAGAAGGCGTGGGAGGCAAATAGTGCTGCCAACGAGTTGCCAGTCCCACCATCAGCTGCAGGACTGCAGCCTATCGCTCCGATATATCCCAACGCCCAGGCAATGCGAGATCTAGCGTCTCAGTTCTCTTTCCAGTTTTCGCCCTTCAGTTTCACGGAGAGTCCTCCGCCGACTACCGCCAGTCCTCCCGAGCCTTCCCCTCCAATACCTCAGACGCAGCAGAATAGCCTTAAGCGCGTCCATCCATTTGAAGAAGAGGAAGGCAGCGGAAGTGGCAGCCTCGCTCCAACGGTTGTGAAGAAACGGTCGCCGAGGCACTGCGTCAAGTGTGGACTGAAGGAGTGCAAGGGCAAGGGCGGTAGGATGTTTTGTCATAATGCTTGTCAGGATTGTGGCAAGCTCGACTGTCAGGGGAGAAACAGCCGCAGACCGGACAAGAGGTGTAATGAAGGTTGGGCTGGACTTTGAGCATTGTACGTATAATACGAACCGGGTTGTTTTTGTGATGCTTTCGGAGCTTTCGGACTTGCTGCTGTTATTGCTATAGTTGTCGTTACTTATTGTTAAAGAGTTATGTTATTGTAGGATAGGTAGACATTGGGAGTGGACCTTCGTAGCATACAAGTCTTGTAATAATATTATACATCCGAGGTACACTCGGCATTGGAGTCAACGCCACATTGTTTTTCGGGGCCAAATTGATTGCTTTCATATCTATGAACATGAGAAGCGCCTCCAAAACTTTCTATATTCTGGTGTAAACGCATTACCCTTGCCTTTGTAGACTGTGAGCCACTCCCCCGGACCCGTGCGTGCGAAACTCTGCGGATGCTTTGAAGTTTGAACGGTTCTGGGTATTCATTAGAGCGTCATAAGTACGTGAAAATCCGAAATAAAAAGACATGAGTCAAGGAGAGTAATGTTGTGCAAGTAAGTACGATGCCGATGATGATGGAGAAAAAAAACAAAACATGGCTACAAAATGTGGTGCTCGAGATCATTCCTCGCCTTCAGAATGCTCGCATGCATCTCTCTCATCACCCCACCCAACTTCTGTCCGAATCGTCCTAGGATATCTTTCTGCCACATGTCATACTTGGCGTTCACTCTCGATTGGACCTGCTCGTAATCTACGACACAGCACACGCCGAACGTCTTCTGCGTCTCGTTTGTGTCAAAAGTAGATCGAGCTTTCTTGATCTCAGTGAGAAGTTGCTGCCAGTGCGCAAGGGAATCTCCGAGTCGGGAAAAGACGTATTCGGGCTCAAGATCCCATAGAGATTGGAACTGAAGCCATTTCGCGACATATGAGATGAGTTCAGTCGAGCGGGATTGTATGAGGTTGAATGGCTGGGCCAGTATGTGATGAGGAAGTTGTGTGATCTGTCAACACCAAATGAGTCTTATGTACAGTTCGGGGTCGGGACGAGCCTACGAGAGAGGTATAAGTTGTATCTGTAGCTTCGGCTCGTTGCATCTGCAGTCCGATCTCATAACGCGAGCTCTGTATTCTTCGCAGCCGACAAACCACGCCTGAAATTTAGAGTAAGTATCCGAAGGGTTTTGTCATGGGTTCATGCAGGATTGACCTAGCCAGTCATGGAGCTCCTTGATCCAATGTGCCCTGGCGTATTCGATTGGAGGATCCAGGAAGATCACCTGGTTCTGTATCCGTATCTCATGGACAATGGGTTTCAAGGTCATGTTTCCCTCAAAGAACTGAAAAGCTATGGATGAGTCCCTCCCTACAGTGATGTTCCAGGACACAGGAAAGAGCTGACCTTCTCTTTTTCGTCCTTAGCACCAGGCCGTTTGTCAGCAGCCCGACGTTTAGGAAGCGGTTCCCGTATCTCATCTGTCCTGTCGAACTCAGTGCACCAGACCTGGATGATCTGCGTGAGACGCTGCAGAAGGATCCCCTCAATCCTTTTATCGAGCTCTGATACCCAGTGTTCGAGGTTGGCATAACCCTCTAGATTGAGTCGGTCAATCTAGATAAAAATAAGGGTTAGATAGAGGCCATGGTACTATCAATCTCACTCACAGCTGCTTGTATTTTGCCTAAAAGCTCTTCAAACGCCTCTGCAGTGTAAGAACACGTCGCTAGGTCTTCTACAGCGCGAAGAATATCTTTGTACAGGTCAATGACGTTGTTTGTCTTGTCCTGCGAGAGAGTTCAAAACCATGATGAAGCTTCGCCAGACAGAAACGCACCTGTAGCACAGACACCACACTTGCAAACTCCCTCACAAACTGTATGTGTCTATTGTCTCCCGCGGCTGCTCCTCTCTCTCCAGCATAGCGCCCAGTGTCATACTGATTGACAAAGTAATCCCACCGGATGTTCATCCCTCTCGCAATCATCCGCTGACTCTCGTTCCTGTACTCCGCCACAAGCCACTCAATCCCCCGATTCCTCTCTACTAGATCGATTGTCTGCCCATAAGTCCTCACAGTTTCCATCAAACTCACTGCATGCGGGTACACCCTCTTGGCGTCCTTGGCCATGTTCGTGGTTGCATGTGGTACAGAGAAATTCAACCAGAGCAGATTGCGGACCTCCTTGAAAAGGGTGATAATCTGGGGGTCAAAGTTCACGGCCAGTTGATATCCTCCGCCACCACCGCCTGCAGCGGTGGCGCGAAGACGAACAATTTCGAAAAGCCGCCCGTCAACTCCCATATTCCGGCGGTTGATGTCGTGCAGCCATGCGTCGTACACTGGTCGAGTATCGAGCTTTTTCCGGAACGCGGTGCTCTCGGACTGGAGTCGTTGGCCCTCAGCGTAAAGCTCCCATCCCTTACCGAGCACGTCCTCAACACGTTTCATGTACGCGACCAGCTGCCGCTCTATTTGACGCGCCCAAATGATGGCGCCTGCAATTGGTGGCAGGTCGCGCATCTGGGACATGTGGTAAGCTTCGGAAAAACGGTATTGTGTTTTGAACTGGGGAATGATAAGTGCTATGATACGACGATAGATGGCAAATATGCACCTTGTCATGTAAATGTTTGATGTCTTCCTTTACCGAGTCGATCAGCTGTGTCTGGTACTCTTGGATAGCACCTCGAATCTACAGCCAGTCAGTAGCTGTACATCTGTTCGATAATTTACCCACCTTTGGTCTGACGAACAAGGCATTAAACTTGGAAAACACCCTAAACATCTCGTTCGCATTCCGCGCCGTCCCTAATCGATCCCTCAGCCGCGCAATGATTTGGTTCTCCACCCTTGCTACACGCTCGTTGTACGCGTTCTCCGCAGTAACCCAGATCTCCGTTCCCTCATCAGAGACATCGAGTACATCAATTCTCTTCATGACCTCATAAGCCTCCTTCACCTCCTCCTCCATATCGATTCCACCAACACCCATATCCAAACCCTTCGTCGGACCCGTCATCACTGCTAACTGCTCATGTTGCTTCCTCCAGTCCCGGAGGTAGCTCATCCGCTCTTGTAGCTTGCCGTGTGCAGGCACGACCTTGATAGGAATAAACCGTTCGCTTCGCTTCCTCGTCACCTCACGAGCGACGTTCGTGAACTCTTTCATCAACTCGTCCCACGTTCGGAAGATCGACATCACCTGCGAGAGCAGCCTCTCGAACGTGTCATACGGTGTATATGGGAGCCGATGCGAGGTAAGAATTCGAAGTAGTTGGTCATTGAAATCACGCGAAATGGCTTCCACGAGCGGAAGAGCGCGTCGAATGGGGTAGGGAGAAAGCCTTAGCTTTCTGTTGATGTGCTGGAAAATCAGAACCAGGGATTCCTGAACTTTATCCAGGTCTGTAGCAGAGAGGAGCTCATTCAAAGGAAAGTCCTTCATCAGCTGATTGTACTTGTGTACTTGGTCTGTTGCGTCTTTCAGTCCCGTGTCTGCGATGAAGGAGACGGTGATATGGAAGCGCTTGGCTATTCGGAGACAGTCCATGACCAGGTTGACCTCTTCGCTTCTGAGCTGCGCGTCAATGTTCTCTAAAGCACGCTCCAAGCTCAGCCAGAAATTGATCTCCTGAGAGGCAGTACCGGAACTGACGTCTCTGGTGAGCTTGGTAACGGCTTGGATAGACTTGATCCACGAGTTGACCTGATTGTGAAGGGTGTTGAGGAAGGTCGAGTCGTTGAGGAGTTTCGGAGGAATGTTGGATATGTTGGCTCTAGCATTGGATGCATGTGCTTGTTCGACAGCGCGTTGTATAACAGGGTGAATGACAAGGTGGGTTTCGGGGATTTCAACGTTCTGTTGAAGGTGAAGGAGGGAAAGTTCGAGTTCGGCAAATTTCTTCTTGGTCATAGGAATCCCTACGTAGCATTAGAGAAGGGTATGTGTGGATCAGTACTCTCTTACCTAGCTTGCTGTCCCCTCCATCCCTTCCTGCGGTGCCTCTCGATCCAACGAAAGCATCAAAGTATGGCTTGATTCCTGAGCTGACGACCGCGTGTAAACTCTCGTACGGTGTCTCATCTCCACCAAAGAGATTTAAAAAGTGAAGCTGAGTCGCGAGAGGAGTCAAAGAATCAAGCGTAGGGCCACGCTTAATGAGGGCGAGGGTAGTGACATGAGAGACATGGTATGTGAGCTGAGCCGTGAGCTGATAATGATAGGTCGGTGGTGCATCGTTCGCCTCTGCCTCTCCTTGGATTTGACAACATATAGCACCTCGCCTCCCTCAGCAGCAAATCGGGTCACTCGTGCTTCAAATTCATCGTCGAATAAAGGTTCAAGTTCCGCAGCGGTTGCGCCGATTACTAGCGGTAACAAAGCTTCGAGATAATGTTTGAATATTTCTGGCTCAAATGTCGTCGCTGAACCTGCAGGCGCCGGAGAGTCCTCGTGTGTTCCGTTCCCATTTACTGGTGGCGGAGGCGAATCCATGAACGCGGTAAGGGTGAGGGAAGAGACAAACGTACACAAACCTCTACACAACCGGCTTCACTCGGTCCGCTAATACTACATTCTGCTTGTCATGAATGTGAACTGACATGACTTCTCTACTACTACATCAATCAATACCCTTCATGCTCGAATCTAATGTCCGCGTAGCGTTGGTGTATCATCAATCTCGTCCTCTTCCTCCTCATCGCTCCAGATATCATCCTCGCACGCCTCAACCATAGCCTGAAGGATATCAGAAACTCCTGACATATGCGCCGCTCTCGCGATGGCTGTACGAATCCGAAAGAGACGAGGAAGCGGCATGATACGCTCCCGCAGTTCTGACTGGAGAGCCAACTCGAATTCTCCGATAGGAATGATGTCGTCGGCTTAGGGAAGAAACTGCTTGATGTTGTCCTGATACTTGAGGGGCTTGTAGATGTATCGGCCCTGTAGCTTTGGTTCAATGACATTGCAACTGGTTTGAAAGGAATATTGTGTACCTCCGATACGTCGACGCTCCAATAGAGTGCATGGAACGAACAACATCCCAACAAGCACATGGCGATGATATTCTGTGGGTCGTTAACGAGAGGACGGGCGATTGTGAAGAATTCGGGCCACTCGAAGAGCACGGAGATCACCTCAACAGCTTCATGCTGGAAGGATGGTCTCGATAAGCGTGCGGTATGTTTGAGAGAGGAAAATAGAACGGACATTCGCCACAACAGACACAGGAAGAATACGAACGAGGTATTGACGGCAACACCTTGCCAAGCTGCTTATTCGTGAAGAGGCACTTCGTTCCATCGCGGAAGAGGATCTAGGTTTGCGAGATGAGCCAGTCACTGAACTATGTACGACATGGCGAGACATACGATGCTCTTCAAGCCACTCTCGCTGTAAAGCTTGGCCATTGTTCGCAGCCGCTCCAGAATCTCAGGAGTACACCGTGGTTCAGGAGACTTGTGGACAACGCGGGACGCCTCGCGGCGGAGCTACGCCACACCCTTGTTCAGTACTCTGTGGGTTTAAAACCTCTTAGCCAGTTAGCCTCTCATTATACTTTGCACACTATTGTTGCAGGCACGTTGTTATAATCGCTATATGGTGTTTCTTGTAGCCATACATATCATGCATAGCACAACGGTAGGGAGTTTAAACCGGATACCCATGATGTTCGTCGACAACAGATTCATAAACTTGCTGAACCGGGGAATAGTTAGCCCGAAAACTAAGAATAAGGGGTACATAGTAGCAAATGATTCAAGATGTCAACGACTTTGGATGTAAACGACTGCCCTGCGGCGCAACAAAAAATAATAGCATGAAGTGTCTGCGCGCCATCTACAGAGCCCCACCCCGCAACTTCGCCAGTCAGAGCATTTCCAAGGATTGTGGGATTTGGAACCTTCGGGTCAAGAAAATGGAGCAGGAATTGCTTGATGAAGGGAAAATCATCGTAGCGGCTCATGGGGGAAACTTAAGGTGTAACTACGCCACACTTAGGGGTAGTCACAATATAGCCCCTAACACTAGGTATCGAGACGATACCTGAGTTATCTGAATTGTCTCCAGTTGGAATGTTTAGGCGGCGTATGTGGTGTGGCGTCTTATAGTGGCGCCGGGGAACCCCTCTTCAAATAAGTCATCATTCACTTTGGGGTGAAGAATGGACACAATTGCAATGCAGGGCTACAGATATATACAAATCGTAAAACAAAGTTCAACGTATCTAAAAAACCAACTAAGCAATAAGTAGTGAAGGTATGTGGAACATATGTCCTAACCTTCCTAACCTACAGAACCAATGCTACATATATACATTTAGGTACAATATTCAAGCAAGCATACAACAAAACAAGTTCAAAGCAAAAGTCTAGATCTAACCTACGCAGTAGGCCCCGTACAAGGGGCCGTGGGTGTAACACTAAAGATCCCATTATAACGGTCCGGGTACGTGCACCCACTCACGGCAACTATGCCACCCTCCGTGTCATTATCATTAAACCACCCATCCACATGCTGGGTCTTCTCACTCGGCGCAGCCGTGAACGTGGGCGGCGGTAGCGTCACCACTGGCCCCGTATTCGTATATGTCGGCAAGACATTCATCGGGACCTCGATCCCGCTCATCGTCAGCGGTGGCCACGGGAACTGTTCGGACGAAGACGCAGGGATCCCATTAGTAGTGATCCCGCCCGTCATCCACGGTTCGAATGACCCGTCAAACTCCTCTCGCGCCGATCCAAGGCCCTCGCATTTTCCTTGGAACGTGCGCGGATCTCTGGGAATCCATCCGTTTCTCAAGCCTAGCTGATAGGACCACAAAGGGGTCTCGACAACCCCACTCTCCTTGGAAGGTCCAATCTTCCATGTCCAGAAGAACCAGTTCTGGAAGGCATCGAAACTTGCCAAGGCAAAGTTCATCAAACCTTCTGTCATCGTGGAGTTGTAGTTTCTCCAATCGTCATAGACTGGGCAGTCTGGATTTGTTGATGTGACGTTGACGCCACGAAGGAAGAGGCCACAGTCATTGGGGGAATTGGCGAACTCTCCAGAAATGGTTACACCGAAGTTCCGCATGCTATTGAAAGAGTGACGCGTTGACATGAGGCACAAAGGGTCAATGAAAAGGCTCACCTTTGATTCGTGCTTGGTCCCCAAGAGTCGCATGCTTGCCTGGGCCACCTGCCACCAGGAAGACCATCAGGCCCAGGGACTGAGATAGGGTCAAGCATTGGCCCTCCGAAAGAGAAATACGGATGTTGGTCCATTATCACCCGATCCGAACCTCGGAGGAAGCCCTCCCAGATTGTAATGGGCTGGAATCCATCATGAATAGCAATGTACGGCCCGTTTCCTTCTCCATAGCCTGTGATCCCTCTGATCATGTCGTGTGCCTTCAGGTAGAAAACTGGTCATTTGGTCGATGCCGATCTGGCCTACCAGCGCCTCGTTCACAATCCCAAAGATGAGAATAAGATCGCGGTACTCCGGTTGCGAGATGAACTCTGTGAGGACACGGATGTAATAGAGCGTGCGTTCGGCATTGGCAATGCCCATGTTTCCATTGAGTAAGTTGACAGGCGCAAGTCGGCCAGAGTGATTGTAACCTTCAAGTGCATCAGTGGGACATTCAGAACGAATTGCAAACACATACCGTTTTGCGAGCCCGGCACGGCGTGGAGATCGAGACAGACTAGTAATAGTATGACACCGGTTGGTCCACGTCGGAACTGAGCAAGGAGAGAATTTACCTCTAAGGCCATACTTCCGCGCCCAGTTTAAAACTCGTAAGAAGTAACTTCCGTGAAAAAAGGTTAGACACGAAAGGGGAGTATCTTCGGAAGACTCACGTCCAAGATGTCCTAGCCAAGAAGGGCTCCTCATCCCATGTTTCTATAGCCCAGAAAGCGATGGGGATCCTCACGAAATTCAAACCAGCACCTACGGTATCCCATCAGAACTTTCCGTTCCAGAATACTATTTAAGACACGAACCCGCAATTTCTGCGATATCCTCTTCGGTCTACAGCATGCGTCAGCACAAGGTTTGAACAGACACACCGCACTTACAATGAATGTCTTGTAATGTTCTTCTAACTGATTGATCCCACCGTTGGCTTCGTCCGCCCGCATGGCCAGACTCAGGGAATACTCGTCGGTGGCTTCAGGATAGCGCTGAAAGATCTCGGGCGAGATGAAAGGCTCTAGGACAAATAGTCCCCCAAGATTCACTCCGTAGATCTTGTCCTTGGACCAATCCCAGCTCGTATTGAGCGGTGGCGTCCACAAGTTGGGCTGAGCATCGTTATTGAAGGGGTCGTCCGGATCAGACACCCCTGCATACGATGGAATCAGCAAATGCGTGTAACAATGTCGAAGCCACGTACAGAATCCTCCAAAGGAGTTGTTGTAGGTAAATCGGGTGCCGTCATCGCTGATAATTAGAGAACCATCACCACCGATCTGCATGCCTTCAGGTGAGTCACAGACGCCGCCATCCTAAATGATAGAACTCACCGTCGCACCCGTGGGCGACTGAGGATTGCTTCCACTCTCTTGGTCAGCATCGTCATCGCGTATCACCAAAAAGTATACGGGGAGTATGACGGCAAGAACAACGACGATAAGCAAGGATAATGTCCCAATGATAATAAGCGTCTTCCGTGAGAGGCGCGACTGACGAGGAGGTGTGGTGCTCAACGTGGTCTCCGACTGCTCAACAGGTGTGAAGCTTTCAGATTTGCCAGGCATGAATTCTGATAGCCTTGATCCTGCCGTAGAGGCCCGGGGTGAGAGAACAGGAGCCTGCATCGTCGTATCTCGGGAGGGGGTCGAGATGGAGGATTTTGGTTAGTCTGAGGAAGAGAGACCTTGGATGTTGAAAAGAAAGGTTTCAACAAGCGTATCGTGATCGTGGAACACCCAAGACTACCTAGGAATCGAAGCGACCAGGCCTATTCAACATGGGAACAAAGTTGAGACGAAGCAGAGCAAGCGTGATGGCCATTTGTTCGCCGAATAGATACAGGTCGGCTACATGCGTGCCTTTGGTGTGGCCAAGGCCCAAGTGTGCTTAGGAAGCCGCCGGAAAGAAATACCCCTTATGGTTGCCAGCGAGGCGCATCAGAGTTCTGAACGCCACAGAACAGAAGTAGTTCAGCCAGGATCCATACAGCACAAACCTTCCGGGTCAGCCTGAGCGCGTTGCGCGACGTTGGCTCGACGTGGCGGTTAAGCTCGAGATATCGAATGTCACGTAACTGAATAGCTTGGACCGAGGTAAGTAACAAACTTAAGGTTAACTTCTGACAGTGTACTCGGACGACCCTCGGTCACTCTCGAGTACTGTGCATCTATCTACTCGCTGGTCTTTCTTTTGATGATACCTCGAGATTAGGTTTAAAAAATTTAACGTCATAGGTAAGTCATCGTCCAAAAGGAACGAGTAAATTGAGTTACTACTAAGTACTAATTTCTGCCACTCGAGTCGCGCAGCCAGACTTAGACGAGGTTCCTCCTTAAAAAGTAAGCATGTTTCATTCGATTCACCATTCTGTCAACGATCCGTCCTTGCCTCTCCATACGGGATTCCTCCAGGCCTTCTGTTCCTTGACACATTTCTTCGATGCACTCCTGATCAAGTCCTCATTGATCAATACGCCTATACCGGGCCCTGTTCAGGGTCGAATCAACTCGATAGTATGCAGAGTTAAAAATAGGAGACCTACCTTGTAAGACATCAATAAACCCGTCCTTAACCTGGAACACTTCTGGATTGGTCATGTACGTGTGGAGGTCAGCAGCAAGACCAGGATTTTCTTCACTGGTCTTGACGTTGTAATGAATCTGCATGTCGATTGAGGTCGGCGAAATATTGAAAACTTAAAAAGACGAGACGCACCCCCCAGCTCATCTCTTGAATGAAAACTACCGCCAAATCAGCGCCTATCTGAAGAAGGAAGTATTTGTTTTGCTTACAATTCGGAGCGCACGCATCTATTTGCATACAAGCCGCCAGTGCGATAGGCCCCATAGGGCAATGCGGCGCAAGGCCGACATCGTAAGTTTCTGTCACGCCTGCGATACGATACAGCTCGCTGATGCCACCGCAATGGGCGACCTTCGTCTTTTCAATCAATTGTGGCGGATGGACTGATGAAGCATACTGACATCCGGTTGCGCAATATCGATTGCTCTCCGTTCAAGGTAAGGCCTAAAATCATGCCGCGTGTAAAGGCGTTCCCCCAGAGCGATTGGCGTGGAGATTGCTTTGGATAGATCCGCTATTTCTTCAGGCTGAGTAGGCAGGAGAGGTTCTGTTCGTTTTGACAGAGTTCAGTTCTAATTCAGTAGACGTGGATGTGCGACTGCGACCTTCAATAAAAAGAGGGCGGGCGGTCTCCAGCATATGTGCGAGCTGCTTAGCCATTCCCTTATGCAGCCGTCCATGGAAATCGATACCAACGTCCACTCCGGCGTATTCCCTAGAACGGGATGGTCAGAAGACGGGAATAGGATCGACTCGCGAACTCGCTGAATGTGTTTCAAACGTTGTACTGTCTCTTGGAGAACTTTAGGAGAATCTATCCATCCCACAGCATCTGTGGAGGGTCAATTTAGCAGTTCGTTAGGAATTAACGAAATTGTAACTGGACCCTCACCTGTAGCATTCATCTTAACAGCCGTAAAACCTTGCTTCTTTCGCGCCATCGCCTGCTCCGCAACATTGAACTGGGGATTATCACCACCTACCCACCCGTAAACCTTGACACGATCGCGGACTTTGCCTCCAAGCAGCTGCCAAACAGGTACACCCAATTTCTTGCCTTTAATGTCCCACAGAGCAATATCCAGACCAGATAATGCGCTCTAGAATGGGGATATAGGTTACTCCAGGTGTACGGCTATGCAAAATACGTACCATGAGCACGGGCCCACCTCGATAGAACCTCATCATGTATGCAGCTTGCCATATGTCTTGGATACCATCGGCGTCTGCGCCGATGAATCGCTCCCGAAGATCTTGAAACGCGCCTTCTACGGCTTCAGTGTGACCCTCCAGCGTTGCCTCTCCCCAGCCGATAATTCCATCGGATGTCTCCACTCGTACGAAGAGCCAGCGCGGTAAGAGACGGAACGTCTGTGGGGAAATAACGTCAGTATGAATTTCCCCTTTAGGCATTCACCGCCTGTGATGAATCCAACCTCGATCTTCGTGATTATTGTGCTGCTAGACATGGGGAAAGTTCAGAAATGGTTGTAGGTGGAAGGAAACACAGAGTCCGAAGCTGCTGGCTCAGGGCTGTTCATACAAGACGAGGTGTTTCTTTATGCCGCAGATGTGGTCTTGTGGGGAAGCGGTCCGGTGTTAAAAATAGGGCATCGGACCGGTAAATCATCATAAAGCAAAAAGTTCAATATTGAAATTCGTCGTGAGTCCAAGCTTCATGTCGAAGGTATGTAAACGAGAAAAATGGAACGAGCATCTGCCGTGTCTATGAAACCGAAAGCTTCTCCGAGTATTGGACGCGATCGTTGATAGAGACGTTCTCTTTCGTCCCACCGCCGCTCGCAGAAGCAGCTCTCCAGAGCAAGAAGGTAATAATTCCACCTGGTCTAGCGTCAGATGATGCCGGCCAAAAGCCCATAATAGGCCACTCACATAAACCAACTTGAATGAAAGAGAGGCCCATCGTGGACGATATCATTGAACACCATGAGTCAGGATCCGAATTTGGTATGTAACAGTTTCGTGGCAGCCGCGTCGCTAGCAGCACGCCAGAGACTGCGAGACCATGCAGGTTCATCAGATCATGGTATCGTCAAAAGGGAGAGGAGACCAACCTAACCATGCTACACACAATACGGAAAACGATATGATATGAGCATGAAAACGCGTCAAGCGGTGCGTAGATTTCGGACGGTTATTGAAAGATAACCTATATGAATTGAGAATATTGCTGCAGGAATAAGAATGAATGTTCATACAAGACGCTGGCCCATATCCACGTCGCGGTGCTTATGACCGCAGCAACCATGTAAAATACGACTGTGAAGGCTTCAGAAAAATATAGCAGAGGCTTCACAATGGCTTACATGTGGTCCTTAAGGAATACTGTTCTTCGTTCGTAACACAACCGATGCCAGCGAGCACCGTCTCACATACTCCAAATGCCAAGACGAGTGCTGGGGAGATAATCAGTGCAGCACGAGAAAACATCAGCAGGTGTACATGCAATAAAGGGTTGTCCTGAGGGCGAAAGATGCGTATACCATGAGGAATAAACTAAGATGTGTCGAATTATTTGACTTTTATTTAATATAGCATTGGGAGGGCTGTGCCCGATGAAACAATTGCAAGGCTCCATCTGACTCCATCCGACAAGCTCCATCTGAAACCACGTGCGGCAAACACCGAGCTAAAGGATTCAAAGAAGGCTACCCTCAGAGATTAATGACCCCGGCAAGAACAGGCTGAAGAAATCTCGAGAGGCAGAGCGAGTTTGATACATTCATGGCGATAGGATGTCATTGTCATCCGAAAAGGGTTGTTTGTTCCTATGTATTACTTCGCGTACGATCACGTGACAGTCACACAGCCTTCTTCTGACAGTGAGAACTTCAAGAGTCTTCTGGTCTTTACTTATTCTTGAAGTTCAAGCACTTGTACAGCTTCCTTCACATTTTCAGCTTGTATGGCTGCTCAAGCCGAACTGGCCTTTGCGAAGACCTTCTTAAACACCTTATCATCTCAACCAGTCACTTATCCGGATGATTATCAACAGCCGCCCGAGAACTCTTTGAAGAAAGTGCCGGTCTTACCAGTGAGCAGGCGTCTATTTATTGTTCTGTTGTGGCGTCTTAACCCCGTATCCTACATAGATCCCACTTCCTTCGCCACCTCAGAGAATGCAAGAAGAAAATGCATCCACGTCTTGTACGTCGCGTAATCTATTGTTTCGGCTCTCGAATCTGATCATTCGGTTCTCGATCACCTCTACAGCTTTAATTTCCGTCCTATTTAAGTCGGCGAAACCACCCGCTTCTTACACCATTTCAGTTCAGCCCACCGATCCCATCTCTTCCATCAAGGCTCAGCTCGCCTCAGTCCCTTCAGCGCCTCCAGCGGACGCTCAAAGACTGCTATTGAAAGGCAAAGCCTTGGCTGACAGCAAACTTCTAAAGGAGTATAACATCAAGGACGGAGACATCGTCAATTTGATGATCAAGCCTGGATTTAATTGGGACCCTAATAGCACTACATCTCAACCAACCCTCGCACCTCCTATGTCACCATCTCTCACGCTTAACGTGGCCAGCCCAACTCCGCAGCCGCCACGAAAGCATCAACGTATCCCATCCGTCGTCCTCTCCCCGTCACCGTCCCATGAGTCGCCACAGGGCGCCGACAGGCCCCTCGATATTCCATTAGACTTGGATATCGACTCGACCCCGAGTCCTCTGGAGGATGTGACGGCCTACCACACCACCCTCGCAAACCCAGACTTCTGGGAACGCATGTACAGCATTCTGAAGTACGTGCCTTCTTGGTCTGCGCGTGTCCTTGTAGACTGACGTCTATCTCAGAGCCGAATTCCCTACCGAACGTGATGCATTGCTCGCCTTTGAGGACTTCCTCGCGGCTAGCAAGAATACCCTCACCGCGCATGAGATTGCAAAGATTCGTGATCACGTTGGGGTTGCTGGGATGGCGGGTACTTAACTTGTTCTGTTCTTCGGTTTTGTTGGTCTAGTGGCTCTGCATTTGTACAATACGAATGGGTTTATTCAGTCGGGTTTCTATGCTTCCTTCTACGATCCCGAAAGATAGGGAGGTTATTGTCTGCGTGGCGCCACATTGTGGCATAAGATCACTCTTCTTCGCTTCTCCTTACATGAAGATACATATGTACTCGCATCTCATAGCAACAACACAATTCTTCACGAAGCGTACATAACAGAAGATAACTAGCCACGCATTCCAGCAATCCAGTTTACTGAAGACAAGAAGTTGAATAGCACACCAGTGCGGCGATGAACTCAATGGAGAAGCCCCCTTTCCTGGTCTTCAAAATTTTCCCCGAGATGATACTAGCGTAAGGTTTCTTCAAGTACATATGGTGTTGTCGATAGACCAGATGTCTAAGTGCGGATCTACAGCGTCAAGCACCGGGAGTACACTGGACTCGTACGGCGAGCGGTGGAGGGTCCTAGATGACGCAGTCGGTTGATACTATATACTGGAAACCGGTGATCAGATCTTCGTGGACAGCCGTTCAATAAACTTCCTTCCTGCCAATCGAAATGTACGCCTATACTCGCCTAAGTATATCGCGTAGGCGTGAGGTTATCGAAAGACAGATTGTCCATGTCACTGCCAGAGGCCAATGTAGTGCTCCCAGCATAAGTGACAGTCAGTTGCTATCACTCCAATGGTTAATTAACCGAGAGCCGTCGGCGATGAAAACAGCTTCGCGCAGTGATCCATCTGTCCAGCAGCAGCTAATATAAGCAGTACACCTGCCAGTGATGCTCAAACTTTCCGTTTCTCAACTACCACCACTGTCTCATCCAATGCTGCAATCCCTGTCATCTATCCTTTTTTACCCCTTCGGAGAGTATACCAGGCTCGTCGTGGTTGTCGCATTGTATACGCTGGGTGGATGTGTTTTATTGAGAACTGTGGCGGAAAAACTGCGGATTCCTGGGAAGGAAGATGAAAGCAGAAGGCAGGATCCAGAAGATGCGAAGCCAACTGAGGTAGGCGTGGCGTCGCCTTGTTACATGAATCCATTCCATAGCCGATATCAATGTTGTAGAAGGCCTCCAGTCAGCAAAGAACTCCGTGAACAGCTTCCGTCCATGAACTTCCGGTGAGCGCTGAAGTGTTAATTTAATTGCGACCCGATGAATTTCTAATTGATGGCTATTGACCAGACGCTACGAGTCCCTCGCAGTTGCATCAGAGAGTCAGACCAAGTATTCCACTTCTCCCGTGCCTCGAGCAGGACACATCACGTCATATACATATAATCCGAGTGAATACATGCTGCGAACCTAGCCCTGAGATCTGAGAGCCTAAAGGCTGAGCGCTGAGCGGCTTGGACGTCGACGTCCTTCGAGTCTTCCTCATGCTCATGTCAACTGTCAAGATCAATGTCAGGCTGTAAAAAGACCGATGGCTAGAACACTGGGCATACCTTTGGAAGAAAGAGGATACCGTTACATGCAGGTAAAGCAGAAGATGCTCCCTCCAGTCTATGAATGTACCTGGGAAGTGCTTTGCAGTCTCGTCTCAAGCCGACATTCTATGGGGAACTTCCAATGAATTGTTGTCGCTAAAAGCACGCCTTGTGCGGGAAAAGAAAGCCAAAGGCCGTGAACTTCGAGCGCACATGTGCTTCTCGATGACCAGGCCGCACTTGTGCGGTCACAGCACGTTGCACATCGAGAACCGGATTCAAAATCGGATTGCTCAACGACCGACACAGTGCACCAAAGCGAACAATCGAGACATGGGTGGAGTCTGGCAAATACTGAAAGGCCGGATGTTCAACGTTCAAAGAGAAGGGCAGTATAACTTACGGGACCCCGGGTAGTAGCGGGATTTCATGATGGCATTCGTCGGCATGTGCCATGATTTTACACAGCCACTCGGAGTCATCCTGCGCTCTGTTATCGACATCGTTCCAGCATCGAGTTCCATCGTCCTCGCGTCTGCAGACGCCTCCGTGTGCCTACATATCACAGACCCGGAATTCCTTCAACGTTCCGTGCGGACTTCTTTCCAACTTCTTTCAAAGTAATTCTGGGTGCCTTATCACTTCATTTTGATACCCCACATACGGATCTCGAAGTAGAAAGATAACGCTCTGACTGCTCTGAAACTTCCATGTGCTTCCACGGCCATGGGAGGCCTAGTGGACTGCCCATGCGTAACCAACCGGCTGGTCCAGCTCTATACTTAGTATGAATCTAAAGTTAGCAGGGGCTGCATGCTGGGTCCCATCGCCGATTTTCCCGCGCGCGAATCATGTAGATGGCTACGCTTTTGCAAGGACTCCTTTGCGGTCTGAAGGGAGAGAGAGAATCAGACCTAAGGAAATATGTAGGATTTACGAATTCACAGAGTGACGGGCTTCCCAGGTGACTCGGATACATGTATGCCTAATGCTGCACGCCGGCTCTGTCTCGGAAACACTGAGTAAAAGTCTACCTCGTCCATCTGTCTAACAAAGTTTGATGATGTCCCCAGCTAGTATGCCCTTCAGCCATCGTCGCAAGAGGTTTTCATCGCAAAGCAAACTGAGAGGGGGCTGGCTATTCCAGTAACGGGTAGATGTATACCTATCCAATTTCATACACAGGATCACACGATGGGGAGGTCGGAGCCAGATACTTGACATACAACACGCGGTGATGTAACTTATCCTCGGCTTTGGCCGCGTTGTCATCGTACCTGCCCACATGGATGGGGATCCCGATGAATCGAAGGTCGCATTCAAAAGCACTAGGTGGGATCTCTTCTAGGTCGTTCCGCTACTCCCATCAGCTGCAGCAATGGCGACTACGTCCAGCGAGCTCAGAGCGACTGACCAGGCCTCCGTACATCGCGTCTCCTCGAGAACCCCGTCGAGCTCACACGATGAGAAGCACGCCCTCGCATCTGACGACGGCGTCAAGGGGGTGCCTTTAGACGAGCTTGAGATAATTGACGATCACGACGTGTAAATGCTTTCTTCGTTTCATCTATCTCTCTCGTTGACCGCTTCGTCATAAGCACCAAGCCATTCCCCATCGACCCCAACGACCCGGAGGAGACCCATCAGCTGACGTTTAGGTATGGGTCTCAGAAGCGCTCCCATTTTGAAGACTTTCTAACCTATTTGGTACCTGTAGGGCTGTTTTCGTCGGGTGTGCCTTGGGATGTGTCGGCGAGTAACATTCTGGTCTCTCTTGTGATTGACTAAATCATTTTTTTAGTTGGCGCTTCCAACATCTACTTGGGCTTGAAGACCGGCTTCACTTTCGGTCCCCAGTTGTTCGGGGTGAGACTTCAAATCTAACTGCCTTCCAATGACTTTATCCTGACGTACTCGCAGGCTATCTTCGGATTTGCTATCCTTAAGGCTATCTCGTCGTCCTTTCCCTTGTGGTTCTTTGGAGGCTCTTTTGGACCAAAGGAGAATTGTACAGTCCAAAGGTTCGTTTCCCTGTTGTCCGATATCTCCGGGGCGCTTCTGATAAGCCCCGTATCCAGTGCTGCCACGGCCTCTGGAGGATTGGGTATTCTTTTCGTCAGCGCGGTCCCGGCCATGTACCGTCTGCATCTATTGTCGGATAATCCATCTGATGATATTGGGAAGCTGATTGCTCTCAACGTCTGCGCTGGATTCTTTGGTGTTTTCTTCGTCATTCCCCTGCGCAAGTACTACATCATTCATCAGAAGTTGACTTTCCCAACACCCGCTGCAACGGTAAGTTTCTTTCCCGCGTTAAAGAAACCTTGACACTAATGACCCCTTAGGCTTATACCATCCGGTCTTTGCATCACGGCAAGACTGGCGCCATCGCTGCCAGGAAGAAGTCTCTAGCTTTGCTGTCCTCGTTCGTTGCAACCTTCATTTATAAGGTTGTGAGTGGCTACGCACCTGGAATCATCTACGACTGGCACATCGGGTGGACTTTATATCGATTGGGCTTCACCAGCATCATCTCTCTGGATAACTACGGCTGGTGGATCGAATGTGCGTTTTTCTACCTTTTCAGAAGTGTATCATTGAATGAGGGTTCTCGCACCTAGTCACCCCTGCATTCTTCGGCGCCGGTATGCTTAGTGGCATAAACGCCAGTTGGAGTTTCTGTAAGCTATTTTTTATCGCCCGATATGTAGTATCTTCCAGGCTAACCTATGGCATAGTCGGAGGTTCTATCCTTGCATGGGGTATCAGTACGTGCCTGGACAATCACGACACGGGCAATTGCTCATGTCACAATTTACTACAGTTGCTCCTTCTCTTGTCAAGAACGGTCTTGCGGTTGGCATTCCGATTTCGGAGGAGTTTCCCCAGGTCACCTACAATGCCCTGTCTTTCGATGATCCTTCAACTTATGTGGAAAGCCCATCCCCTCGCTACTGGCTTTTGTGGCCCGGAGTGTTCATGATGCTTCTGTACTCC
Organism: Gloeostereum incarnatum; assembly: GCA_004338095.1. Taxonomy (NCBI): domain Eukaryota; kingdom Fungi; phylum Basidiomycota; class Agaricomycetes; order Agaricales; family Cyphellaceae; genus Gloeostereum; species Gloeostereum incarnatum. The sequence continues at coordinate 936,806 of RZIO01000005.1, read as the reverse complement.
TTCGCTGATGTCGTCCTCAGTCTTGTTCCCATCATCAGCAGTCAGTGTCATTTCTTGTCCCGGTTTCTCCAAGTGTTGACTCGTCAGTGCAGGTATGAGGGCGAAGGGTCTTGGGCTCAACTACAAGAACCTCTTCCGACGGACAGAAATTCTGGAGGATGACGAGGACCAGACCCCCCTCGATGATAGGATCCCCTTTTTGTG
>RZIO01000005.1:918582-931751 GCA_004338095.1 Gloeostereum incarnatum | reverse complement strand
CCTTCCCGTTTCCTGTCATCAACAGCATCCATACTGGAGTCGTGATATGTCGTCGCAGAAACGGGTTTCTTGGATCGTTTTAGAGACCACCCCTCTCCGAATCAGGCTTGGTAACTGACCGTGATATTGTCCCATCCCCCACTGTCAATGGCCCCTTCCGTCCAAAGATCCCACAGGATAGGACGCTTCAATTGCGTATCCAGCACCACGAGGTTGCCATTCCCACTCTGCGAGAACATCCGGCTCTTCTTCCAAATGAAAAACACCATCGAAATGATGAAGACGAATCCGACGGCCAGGAAGGAAAGCGTCAGAGGTGAGGAGAAGAACCCCCTCGCGTTTGCCCTGGGGCCAGGGGGTGGCATGCCTCCCTGGAAGGTCGTCGACATAGTGTTGACTAGAGGGACGGAAAGCCTCGTTGCAACTTCGAATTCTCTCCTCGCGGGTTATATATGTGGCCCATTTTTTGTCGACCGTTCCTAAGCGCCTTTAGGATCCGTTCACATGCCCGGCGAGCGCTTCTTCTCGTGTATCCGACTCGGACACCGGAGGCTCGCTCCCACCAAGTGCATGCAAAAATAGGTTCTTGATACCCGTTTGGCAGTCTGTTGTACACACTCCAGAACACAAGAGAGATGATATATAGTACACGTACATACATATTGGCTCCTACACCGACAGGGCGAAACCGAGGAGACTAGACCTAGACCGATAGATAGACACGAGAATCAAAACGTGTCCCTCCGCTTGATACCAACCTTGCATCCCAAAGGCTTCCGCAAGAACCCTTCCCTAGTCTCAAGCTAAGAATAGCGCCAAGGCAAAGGTCAGTAAACAAGCGCCACATGGGTAAAAAAAGAAGATACGACGCGACTCACGATTTGACCCGGGCTCTCCAGCACAAAGTGGAACCTGCTCAAAATCGACCCAATGATGATTTGCAACTCCAGAGTGGCGAGGTTCTTCCCCACACACGCCCTGGGACCGACCGAGAACGGATTGAACGTCTTCTGGATCGCGCCCTGGTCCCTCTCCTCCCACCTCTCAGGTCTGAAGATCTCGACATCTTCGCCCCATACGCCCACATCCCGATGAATTGAATAGCTTGGCACGCTCACCACTGTCCCTGGTCTGAAATGCTGCCCCACGACGTTCATGCCACCTTCCGGGACAAGTCGAGGGAGACCCATAGAGGAAGTGGAATGTATCCGCAAAGCCTCATTGATACACGCATCGAGGTAGGGGATGTTCTTTACTTGCTCGGCCGTCGCTGAGGCGGATCCGTCCAGATGTTCGTCTAGGATCGTTTGGAGCTTTTCCTGTGCGTGGGGATTTTGGGCGAGGTAGTAAATGATAGCGCAGGTCGAGCTGTGCGTGTATCGGCGTAATTAGACGCGGGGGGGGGGACGAGGAGGAAGTTGACTTACTTGGATGTGGTGTCCGATCCTGCAATGAGAAGGGTTAGCGCCTCGGCGGTTAATTCTTCCCTCCCCATGGGGTTTCCCTATTTTGGGGTTAGTATTTTGCGATGATGAAGTGCGAGAAGAGGCGTCATCACCTGATCGTCTTTCCCTGCCTGCAGCTTACTGAGTAGATCGTTCCTATCGGTGGGGGTAGCCAAGCGTTTAGCCACCGCCATAATAGCGATACCAGCGAGGGTCTTGACGTCTTTTCCGCCTTGCTTATACCAGGGGAGATGCTTGACGTAGGGACGCCACCATGGGGGGAGGGAGCCCATCTACCGTGCCAAAGAACGTGAACAAGAATTAGGAGGAAGGGGATGGCTCTCTTACCGACATTGAGTATTCCCCACGGCCGTTGAGGATCTGCACTGCGGGAATTTCTCTTGTTTCAACGGCTACGGGCTTCCCATAGGAGTCCATGCATTCGGCCTGGCTCTTTGGCACGGGAGCAGAATCCTTGCAGGCTTTAATCATTCCGAAGGGGGCTCCAAAGGCAAGATCGCCGATGATATCGAATGCGAGATAGTTTGCCCCTGTTATAGACGTAAATGCATCGGTTCATATTCGGCCACCGTAACAGACTTACAAGGAAGACAATCCAGCCAAAGTCTTCCATCCTTTCCTTCCCAACCACCTTCGCCCTCGTCCCCGGACAGCCCCTTGACTGCCTTGTCATAGAGGTGGTCCCACTGGTCGAGCAGCTGTTGGACGTACTGCCTGATGTGTGGCTCAAACTCCATGACGCTCTTTTGAGAGAATATGTGAGAGACGATCTTGCGCTTGCGGGTATGCTCGTGACGGTCTCTGGTGTTGAACACGCCACGCTGTATAGAGACGAATGCATCATAAAAGTCCGACTTGAGGGCGCCACTGCCGTGGGCGTAGACTACAGCGAGGGCTTCGGGGTTGGCAATGGATACGTGGTTAGGTGCGATACGAACGATAGGGCCTGGAAGGGCGATGAATGAAGAAGAGGGGATACTGAAAGATACTTGCTCGTACCATAGTTCTGATGCAGCTGGTGAATGACCTCGGAGCGGTGTCCTCCCTTGGCCACTACGCCCAGCCAAATGTCGGAAAACTTTGCGAGGAAGGGACCTGGGAAGGAACGAATACCATGAGGGTCAAGCAGGTATGGAACGAGATGAACTAGGAGGAAGACGGAGAGACCAGTGAGAAGAAGTGTGGAGGGGTCTGGGGAAAACATGTCGCCAAGATGCGGGGTAAGCTGTGCTTGTATTTAAATTGGAGGAGGATCAGGTGGTGAACGAGATCCGAAAAATCATTTGGAGGGCTACTATTGGACAGCGCTAATCGAGGGCGTCGGACGCGAGGCTGATGACCTCGATCATTTATTTAATGCGCACACGACGGCTGCGGACATGAAGTGATTCTGTCCTCTATGTAGCAGAAGAAGTGAGAACTGGTTTAAAAAGGTGCCGCCATGATAGCTGAGCCTTATTCAAGGTTTGCTTACTACAAAACCTCGTTCCTAACTTTTCTCTAGGCCTAGGCTCACAAAACCGAAGCGGGGGAAGACAGCGGATCAGCCCTACACCTTCTCACCACCACCACTAGAAATCTCAACCCAAAATTATACACCCAACATCAATCCAAAGGTTTGAGTCTGAATCTTTTGAGATCGACCATGGTCATATTCATACTCGTCAAATCTCATCTCTCATGCTCTATGCACAGCAAGTTCGAACTCTGAATCTATTTCTGGCTCAAGCCCTCACCGCTGTTTACAATCGGTTTCAGACGTACAGTTATACGCCTCTAAAGGGTCCAAAACACCGTAAGGATCCAAAAGGATCCCACACATGTCACTCTACCTAGGGCATATATAACTCTCGCAATGGTCTCTCTTCTCCGTCTCGTACTTTTTCTTCTCCCGTCATGTTTCGCACCTTCGTCCTCCCCGGACTGTTAGCAATCGCGACAGTGAGAGCAATCAGACAGCGCTACCTACCTCCCTTCCAATGCTCCGGATATGACTGAAGACAGGCCGGAACGAATAGATGTGGGAGTGGGTTTAATCAGACCTCCGAGTGCCAGAACGCGTACAGTCAGTGTCTTGTGTCTAGTAAACTCTGTCGACGATTTCTGTCTATGGGCCCCACCTGAGTCTGGCCCCGACTCTGTCGTCGGGAACACAGAGGCAATCCTTCGGTGTTTACCTTGTTCAATTGCTCATATACCCTCCCGTCGAGCAGATAGAAGTTGCTTGGTGTATCAAGGTACATCCGTACCACGCCTTGCTAAGGACCTCGGATCTTGCTCACCCATAGGACGCAGAGCGGATATGGGACCCGTCTCATCCCTGACGGCGCCATAACGGGGGCTCATTTCGTCCAGACGCCCGACTTTGTCCAAATCACCGGCGTCGGCAACCTCACACTGCTGAACATCCCCGCCGGGGACGCTGGTGGAGAGCTCGATCCTCACGGAGCAGACGGAAATGGTAAGTTCTCCACACCCAAAACAACGCCACGCCGTTACTTACTTTCGAATCGGACCAGGCAACCCAATCGGGTGGTTTAGTTTTCTCTAGCGCTTTTGGAAAGCAGCAGCAGATCCATGAGTGGACTGTGTGTCTCACTTCTTCTTCCCCTCGGATGGATTGCTTACTTCTCGCGTAGAACTTCATCTTCGCTGATCAGTTTTGCTTCCGTGCATGTAAGGAAGGGTCCGACGCCCCTACGCTACGTCGTTCATCTTCATTCTCATCTTATCTCACCGCGTCCCTCGCTTATTTTCCGCCACATAGGCCAACATATCTATGACGTGATGGGATGCGCGTGGAACATGCCCGCCGACTACTCCCCCGGAGTCTTTGAGCTGTGCGAAGGGGACACTGGAGAAGTATGACAGCAACCACGATATCGCCTCCCTCGCTGAAACTGATCCTTTGTGTGTATTCAGCCCATGGGTGTATACGGTGGCTCGACGTTTCACCAAGGAGACGGCGCGACTTCGCCACCTCACCCCGCTCCCTCCTCATCCTCCTGCTCCACGATGTCAAGTATAGGGAACGGATATGAGATCTCGGGGACGAGCGTTGTGTCGAGTGCTAGTACAACTACGACGGTGAGCTTTATTCCACTCTTGAGTTGAATCACCACGGCAAGAGCTCATATCGGTGACAGAGCACCCGCACTGCCGGTAGTCAAACATCAGAAGCGCTGTCTGGAGGATCTTCAGCTTCAGCGGCTGCTACGCCCACAGAGTCCAACGCTGCACTTTCCATGGGAGGCAGGGATGGGTGGGAGAGGTGCATTCTAGTTCTGGGTGTGTCGGTGACCAGCCCAATGCTTGGGAGTGTATTCGTGCCTTGATGTTCTCTTACATTTACCAAGGACAGCCATCCTTTAACAATACGACATCGCCATAATCCTCTTCAAAGCCCAGAACCATCTCCTCCAATGAAAATAGAGTCTTGGGAGATCGGCAGACAAAAAGTAGGTGCGTTTTTTCTTCCTCAGTTCGTTACTTATGGTCGGTCACCTTTGCGACCGTTCTGGGAGCGTAATGGTGCTTGAGCATTTCCTGTGCATCGCCTCCCTTGCCGGCCTAAGTTGAACAAATGGCTCTGAATACGACTCCGAAGGAACAGCTCCTCCTGGGAGAGGCAGAAACGGGGGTGGTGTCAAAGCCTCGTTGCTCGTTGGAGAGGCATGAGAATCGATGGACGGATTGGAGGATGAGTTTCGCATTGTCAGTGAATGGGACCAGAGACGATGATCCCAGCGAATGAACCGAGCAAGAGCAGGAGTCATGAAGATAGAGGGAAACGCGCGTCCGAAATTGGCAAGCACACACGTCAACAGCACAGCTGGCATTCTCTGCTAAGATAGAATCAGGGTTCTCGCCGTCTTCTTCGTAAGGCCGAGGTTCGTCTCCCAAACGAAAATCCTTGGTGTGGAGTTGAATAAAGCAAGACAGCGAGTTGACAGCGTTTCGAGTCGTATCCGAGTCCTTGCTGGCAGTAGCCAATGCGAGAATTCTTTGAATTACATGTCTTGCAAGAGGTGCTGATTTTGCGAAACATAAATCCGGGGCAATATGCGTCGGCGACAGGCCCTTTGAACGCCTCGATCTGAAGGAAGTTTCAGACATTACCAAAAAAGATCCTCTGCTCGCAAATGAAAGAACCATATCCTCTGGTTCGAGAGGGAATTTATTCAATGGCGGTGATGGATAAATAGAACTCGCTTGCCAGACCTAAAACGAGGTGATAGGTTACGGTAGGTAAAGACGTCAACGGGGACGAGGGTAAGCCGCTGTTTGGATTCTGTGTAAAATTGGGAGGAGGCACAAGAAGGTTCAGGACATAACGATTATCCTCGAGCAAACTCGTTAGACAGGAACAGGAGTAGTAGTGAACGTTCAACGCCATCATCCGGATTCCGGAAAGCTCGTTGATGACATATACAGTGATTACGCGGCGCCACAACCACTGATGCACTGATGCGCGGCAAACTACCGGTTCTTCCTTCACGGTAAATATCTCATGGGCAGCTCAACTCAAGACAACTGGTAAGTACATTCATTTAGATATCTAGATCATGAGAGGACGATGTCATGACGCAGCTAGCCTCCAAAGTTCCTGAGTGTAGTCAAAATCGGACTTCTTCCTGTCGTTGAATTCAACTGAATAGACATTGTTTGACCGACCCCCTGGAAGGACGGAGAGGAGTCAGCTAGATCCAGCGCAATGTCTGGCACCCCACTCACTAACAAGCATCTTCGTGCACTGGCCCGTCTTTAGGTCGATGACAGGTTCAAACCCAAGACTACGATAAAGCTTCAACCGAAGCCTACATGTACAAAGTCAGTCGACCTTTTGGGGATCATAACAGAAGAGCTCACGGGGTAGCGTCCATCTCTTTCTCGTGTTCCTGTGCAGGATCAGATTCCTCGAGCATCCGCGCTTCCTCTTTCAACGCAGTGAGCTCTGCCTCTTTACTGGCGAGCGAGCCTTCACCTTCACTTATGGATTTGGCTAGAGCAAGCCGTGTGCTGTCTAGCTCGTTGATAGCGATCGTGTGCGCTTTGGCGCTCGGTACGGATGCCGGACGCGTGGAGGAGGCTCTCGCAGATTCGAGGACCTTTGAGAGAGCTGAACAAGTACGGTGGTTAAGTCCAGTTAGTTGAAGATAAAAACACCACACCTTTAAGATTGAAGTGAGCTTCCTCAAGCTCTTTCCTTTTCTTTGCTTCAGACGCAGCGATTGTCTGTTCAGCGGCCAAGATAGTAAGGAAATCGTCGTCTGGATTTATGATGGGAGCCATTTCTTTCAGGGCATTTCTGGAAGATTAGCATCAGATACAAAGATAGATTAAAGCTGAGGCAAATTTTGAACATTGTATCACGAATGTCGATTGACATCTTGCCGGCGAGATGAGGGTTGCGTTGAGGGAGAGAGCCAACGCGACGTGTTTCAAGTTCAACTTTGACACGGTCATGTGAATAATGCGTGATCACTTCAAGTTTCCCCTCAAAAAATTGCATCGCTGGAATCGACTTGGACGCCCTCATCCCTCGAGTTCAGAGTATTTAACGCAATACACTATCCTTCTAATGGTTAGGAGAGGATTCTTCTAGCCTTCTGTGCTTTTGCAAGGGCTGCAGACCCGAACAGTGGCGGCGCCCCGCCGCCACTCAATAGTTGTATGGAATCTTTCGTACGTTCGGAATGTTCCTTTTCCGTGGGCGTATATATCTATGTTTCATTTGAGAAGCCCTTGAAGTTACTGCCTCGTTCGCCGCAAGAACATGATAGTGCTTTTGATACTAGATGTTAACGGACGTCTGCTGGTGTCAGCAAGCAACCATGCTCACCGTTATAGTGTATTCAGATCCTTCTATCCGCGGCGAGCGCACAACTGCGCACAACCTGACAGTGACACAGGAGTATCGTGTTGACGGGATACTATTACTAAGGGGCGTAAGAATTGTCAATGAGATACACAGGACGTACATAAGATACGTTATTAAAGAAAAACCTGGCCCTTTTGGGAGCGTCAAATGTACGGCGGCTAGACACTGACCGTCAGCCGGGGAGACAACGGGCTCGGGCGTTCGTTTCTGCTGCCATCCTTCCTTTTCTTCTCCAGGCGGGCCATCTATTCCATCGACGAAGAACTTTCTCCAAGAAAGTGGGCAAGCTGGGCGATACTGATCAATGTCTTTTTTGGTAGCCCTCCTGGCTCCAAAATTAGAGAGAGGCAGCGACACTAGAGCTAACGAATATCTGCTCGATCCGACCACTGTTTTCGGAGCGGCCGTCCATAGCACTGACCCGAGACTGAATGTTGTCCTGGATATCAGGATTATTGGGCGATAAGCTTATAGTGCGGGCAATTGAGCGGCGTATATGCTGGGTCATGGACTCATGGCAGAGTATGTTAACACCGCTGTCCGCCGCGGGTGTTGTGGAGCAGCGAGCGGGTCCAAGATAAGTCGAGCACTGTATAGGTCTGAGCAAGCCATCTGGTCAAGGAAGACATAAGAGATCAACCAAATAGATAAGTACGACAACACGACAGCGAGCAGAAATACACAATGAGGAGATATCCATACATGGGCTCCAGTCAAGCTTCATCCCTTCTCGGCCTGCCACGGTATCGTGCATAGACCGATGGAATATGCCAATAGCTCTTCGTCGTCGTCTCTTAAACTCGCGTAGGGTCTGGGAGAAGGTAGAGCAATAGCTACGGCAACCTGTAGCAACTTCGGTTCCTCCGGGAGCTGGCTATCTGGCTCCTTTTCCTTGCCGGTGTTCCCCACTTCAGTCTCATGACGGTGCCCTCGGCGAAACCGTCTATATAGTGGTAGCGGTGGGGAAGACATTGACTTTGATACTTCAGAAGAATTTGTTGACGACGAGCCGGCTACAATGGCACTGATAGGCTACACCAGACTATAAGCACACGACCAGCTGCTAACCACATATGACACTCACCGTAACATTCTCCCAATCATCTACCCCATTTCTATCCCTATCCTCCGCCCAATAATCCCAAAGTTTCGGCTTCTCACCGAAGTCCCTATGTCTCCCATCACCCTCATCTCCTGCTACAGCGAGCGCCATCAATCCAAACGGATCATCGAAGTCGGCACCCAACCTCCGCATCCTTATCTTTCTGTAAATAAATGCGACCATCGCACCAGCAAACAGAGCGATGGATAGGAAAGCCAGAATCAGCGGGGGTGATGCGCCCGGCGAGAAAAATTGGAAGCCTCCGCCATTATTGTCGGTGTTAGTAGGGGTAGCGCTGGATGTTGTGGGATTTGGACTCGGATTTTGACTGGTTGTTGTAGGAAATTCAGAAGACATTGAGTTGGTTCCAAAAGCACTGGGTATATATGGCCGACTAGGCAGGTGGGAAGATCATGGTGGTTGGGACGGAGCAAAGAACACTAGAAGTTACTCATTTGATCACGCGTTAGCTCCAGCTTCTGGACTCCTACCACCACTCTGTCCCCAGCTGCACGCAAGAGTGTCGCAGAAAAGAACAGGCTCATGAGCTAAATATCACAGGATGTGGATGGGAGAATCTCAGGGTTTCCGAACTGCTGACTCGATAGCTTCTGGATTAGGAGCTTTGTGACTAGAACAGTCTGAGGCTGCGGCGCGGAAGCCAAAAAATCCCCCAGTCGGGGAGATATGCTAGACCTACAATCTTCCCTTTGAGTTCAGTTCAGGCTGTTGGAACTTTAGAACCCACGTGTGGTAACGCCTCATCTCTACGCCCACCACGACAAATCGATTAAAGAATACTATACAAAGTCTTACATACGAAATAAAAGTAATCTTACAACGGTTCGATGTTCGGGATCGGGCCAAACGGAACGATTCGTGTTGCGTTGATCTGGGGAAACATGTTGAGAAAGACAAGAGATGTAGACAATACGGACAGTACTCACGAACTGATGAGACCAATAATAATGCGTCTAAGAATATGATTATTAAGGATCGTATAAAGAGGCAAATGGTGGCACCGTTACCTTAATATGATCAAAATTCGTTGAATCCTTGAATGCGGCGCTATTCCAGTACAAGTTCTTCATCCATCTGTCACGATAGACCGTTAGAACGGCAAAGGGAAGATAGGGAAGAGTGCACACTTATTGATAGCTGGATATCCGTCCCGAATCGTCCGAAGGTTACACTTGAAATGACCAACATAAACGGGATCAAAACGGATCTTTAGAAAAGCATCATAAATTATGACAGGGAACGGCAATATTATAAGACTGACGATCGTCACCCAAAGGCGAATGTCCGCTTCCGTTAGCGCGTCTCCGACAAGATAATCCTTCCCGGTCAGAAGCACCTCGAGCTTATCGAGCGACACAAAGACTTCTTGAACGGCCTTCTCATAAGCCTCTTGAGATGTTGCGAAGCCGGCACGGTACACGCCATCTAGTTGCACAAAATAAAAGGTCAGAATCATGTCTATCGCCTAGACAGAAAACGTACTGTTCACTGTAGGATATATCCACTCATTGAGCTCGTCAATCTGAGAACGCAAAGCGTCAGGATAGAAAGTCAAAGCTGCTTTCTCTGGAGAAAGGAACTCGTTGAACGCCTCATTGAATATGCGAATGATCTCGGAACTCTCGTTATTGACGATAGTCTGAAGTTTCTTGTCCCAAAGAACAGGGACTGTGAATCTACAAAATATGAGCCCTTAGGTGAGCTTTATCGTTCTGGAGAATGGTGGGCTCTACAGCTTACCTTCCACTATAATCAGGACACGCATGAAGATACAGATCTTTGATATGCTTCGACCCAAGGATGGGGTCATCGTCTGCTCCTGGGAAAGGATCCACGGAGGCAAATGGCCATCCACCTTCGCCCATTCGTGGAGATACTACAGTCACAGCTAGCGTTTCCGAGATGAGTGCCTCTGATAAATTTCGCATGTGGAAAACGACACGCACGAATTATATCCTCCAGGCCTTTCAGCTTGCGTACGATCAAAGTCCGTGTGGCCCAAGCTGGAGGAGAAAGATTCAACAGGGGCAACGTTCATGAACTGGACGACGGGCACATACGACATGCGTAGGAAACAAAAAGATGATACCGGTCTATTAAATGCTTAGCCTGTCATCATCTCCAGGTTTCTAAACAAAAAACACACCTGTCTCAGGCAAAAAATTGCCCGTGCTGTGGGAGATAGTATCACGGAAAGACGACGGAGCACGATTAAAGGATCCATCCTCTCCAGTCGTCATCTTGTTAATATCGGATTGATGGGATACGTCTCTTCTGCTGCTCATGGTGGGGTTGTTCAGACAGAGGCACTTCTGGGACGCTTTATAGACGCCTTCACGTGGGAGGAAATGACGACAAGTTTGACCAAGATCAGTCAGCCTGGTTCAGCCACGATCGCAAGGGGATTCTGGCTCGCACGCATTCCGTCCGACCGCCATTTGCGCCTGGCGTTGATTAGAAGGCTTTCAAGTAGGAAAGGGATTTAAAAGAGTGCATGAGACGATGATGATGCAACAGACACACGAAGTTACGCAACGTACTCGATGACTCACATGCCGATCTTTCCGACTTATTCGGATGGTTCTCCTTTGGGTCTGTTGATGGCAACCACAGTGGTCCACACTCAAAGCATCCCTTGAAATCGGTGTTGAAGGTGGTATCATAAGGATATTCATTAGTCTCTGTTTCACATGTCGAAGGAAACTAAGCTGGGGCAGTGTTCAAGCTGTGGCGACACACTGTTTTGACCAGTCCTACTAAGTATTGTTAGCGTCTTACTATGCTAGCTAGCGGTGATTTTCACGCGCGCGTGTGCTGTCGGCTTATCTAACATCCAGGTTCGCTCCAAGGTTCGACGAACAACGAGGCGGAGACTAAGATCTGTGTAATCCTAATCGGTCAGGTACAGCGCCACATGTATCTAGGGAACCTTCGAGGTACTTTTCAGTGCGCTTTCCGAAGATGTGGCACAGGCAAATCTAGGGTCACGGTTTCGTACACCTTCATCCAAGCGAAATCAAAGTATGCTTCAACAAATGCCTCGGGATATTTATTGACGTGATCTGGGCAAGAAATGAGAGGGCGAAGAGGTACATGCGATTATCCTTACCGATACAGGACCCAGGACATCCTGATGCTTCAAATATGGATTGCTGACCGGCCCAATCCCCGCCTAGATATCAACGTTCAGTCAGGGAAAAGAAACCGACAACAAAGACCGTACACAAAGTCACTGTAAATAGAGGGAATCAGTGCTTTTCTTCCGCATAATAGGACATGGACTGACCGTTTATGATGATCCTGTGTGGGCCAAACTTCTCCGCGATATCGCAGGTTTCACTGCTCGGGAAATAAGCAGCAGGGGTACCCTATTGAATGTTAGGATAACAGACAACCCAGATGTCAATGGATTGCTCACAAATGTAGCTGTATCAATTATAAAGCTTCCATCCTGTACACAGTCTGGCACGTTTTCGTCATCACGCGCCCAAAACCAGACCTTGATCGCATCGTCGGTCCGTTCCATAGCATACCTAGGACGAAGATCAATAAGAGGAGTCTCACATCAGCCTAATTACGCATACCATCCTCCGCCATTAGCGTTGAAAGAAGGCCCATAACTGGTTTTTTCCGAGAGAGAGACGCCACACCCAGCGTTGTAATTAACTGCCACATCGCAGTCGTCCTGCGTCGGCGTCCTAACATGAATTTACGATTAGCAGTCTGCCAACGCGACTGCAGTCACCTACCCAGTTTGCGGTCTTTCAGGGTCCATGGTACATCCTTAGACGTTCAACAAAATATTGAGCACTTGCTTTCATCGGCTTCAACATTATGCATACCTGGACTTGTATGCAGCGTTGCTTGATTGGTGCCTTGATCATTCACGCCTTCTAGGATGTCAATTTCTCCCTGACCAGCGTCAATCAGTAATTAAAAATTACAAGCATAGAGCAAGATGCAACCTTGGTTGGCCAAGGATCTCCAAACGAGCAAACAGCAGGCCACGTCCTACGTACGTAGGATATCAGTCAGTGAGCCTCGCTTGCCGCTAGTACATAGTGCGCGAAGCTCACCCGCATCCTTGCGGAAGGTGACGAAGATCGAATCTGAACAAGATGCTCCATCTGCATACGAACAAAGGGGAGACTGGGCACGCACATAACGACAGATGTTTCGTATTCTTTGCGCGATTTCAGCCTAACTGAATTTCTACCCGGTCCATCCGGGTCTAGCACAGAGGCCGAATCAGCGCGAAGGATGAAGGTGCCTCCTTTGCCATATGTAAGGTTCTGATCCGCGGCTGTTTCAGCATCGACATAGTTCCTAAAAAGGAATTTAGTGCAAAATGTTCACTGAAGCTGTCGAGCCACAAAGACACTCACACCCGCCCGTTTGTGGGGTCTGCGATGGCGTCGAAGAAAAACCCATCTACAAAGTGAGTGCCACTGAAGCTGTCTGCCTGGAAGTATACTGCTCCCAGGGCCGAGACAGCCAGAGTAAGGAAAGACAGTATTCGTGCAGCGAATAAGAGAGCCATCGTAGACAATGGAGTCGCTGGCCTGAAAGCTAGCTAGAAACCTCGTAGATGGTGGGTTTTTGAACAAAAAATGTCGACACCCTCGACCTTTATGGTGTTGGCAATGGTAGCCAGGAACGCGTGCGGGAATAAGATCTCTGTTCCTTGCCTGCGTATTGC
>RZIO01000005.1:891289-903901 GCA_004338095.1 Gloeostereum incarnatum | reverse complement strand
GAAGAATCATTGGCGTCAGATTCCTGGGGCTTTTCCGGCTCAATCACGTACTCCTCCTCATCTTCGTCGCTGCTGTCACTCGCGTACGCCCGGAAACGCGCCATGTTGGTCGGGGCTCGGTGGTGGGAGGTCAAAAGAATAAGGGCCACGTGGACGGCCCAAGCCGTTGCCAATCATCCACACACATATCGTCAGTTTCCCTCCTTCGAGTTCTAGAGCACTCTGTACAATGCCATCGTCAAATCTCAAGATCCGTTGGAGTCCGCAAATGTTTTTCTCGTATGTTCGAATATTCAAACAAATGTAAACTTCTGGTATCCAACAATCCAAGGCTCTGACCGAGCCTCTTCTTGTCTCGCTTGGTACAGCGTAGCCTCATCCACACTGAAAATGCATATCCGAAGAATTCTCCTGCCAAGTACAAAGTATTTCTGTTCTCCCTGGCTAGCCCTCGCTCCATCATCCGAGTCATGGCATCAAATCAAACGTCTTCCGAGAAAGGTTGTCAAGTCAAATCCGTACTGGGGGCCGATATCAAAGATATCCAACGCATCCACGCGGACTGCTTCTTTGCATTTATCGGCCTTGAATAGGGCTGCCTCTTACCTTCCTCTACTACGCTTGGCAGAAGACATCGTGGCGTCCCAATCACGCTCTGATGAGAGTTCTTCTCCTTTATCGAGTTTTAGGCCTCCATCACATGCGGAAAATCTCACTCGTAGTCGTCATGGGATATCCCTCCGAAGGAAATTTCAAAGAGCTCGTGTATAGAATGCACGAGATTTCTCCCCTGCTACACCTGCAGCCAGCTCCACACGGAGCCTTAGAGACGCGCAATGGTTGCTAATGCAAGGCAACATCTTTTCCTGTCGCGTATAAAAACCTGGGCTCGTTCTTTTCATCGGTTAGCTCTTCAACGATTTACCTGCTTTTCCCTCCGATGGTCTCAATAGCTGTAAGATCCATCTCTTTCCTCTTTCTGACGGGCTATGCCTTGGGCGCCGTATACAATCAGGCCGACAGCCACTCTGGTTCAACTTTTCTCAATGGGTTCTCCGTACAAGCTATCGGTGACCCTACGAACGGGCGCGTGTAAGTGTGCTCGATGGACCGTAATGCTCGGCACTCATTAGCCTTCAGGAACTACGTCAATGCTCAGACAGCAGCGACACAGAATCTTACCTTCGGCAATGGAGATACCTTCATCTTACGCGCCGATTCCACCTCTGTCCTCAACCCCTCCGGACCAGGTAGAAATTCAGTCAGGTTACAGTCCCTCAAGCAGTACGAGACATCCGTTGTTATGTGCGATCTCTCGGCTGTTGAGTCTTCCGATATTGACTACGGCGTTTCCAGCTTCAACCTTCGTCACCTCCCACAAGGATGCGGGTGAGCATGTTTGCAGTCGCTTCTTAAGGTTGTACTCTTCTCTTAATGATACACTTTTTCTCCAAGCACTTGGCCTGCCGTTTGGTCTTTTGGGGAACCTTGGCCATATCAGGTTCGTACACAATCACATGTTTTAATTGGCCCCATTCATCTTGTTACCTGCTTTCAGGGAGAAATTGATATCCTGGAGGGCGTGAACGACCAAGGGGTTAACCACGCCACGCTCCACACTGATGCAGGTATGAGCACTTCAAGATCCATGTACAACGGAAAACTCATCATCTCCCGTTGTAAGGATGCACTATGGATCCCGGAAGACCACAAACAGGGTATGCAACAACATCTCGGCTGTCCTCGCTTAGATACGTCGATCCTGAATGCGTATCTAGAACCCCACAGTTGGACAACTGCGACGTAGCGGCCAATGGAAACACTGGATGCGGTGTAGCTTTCTCCGCAAACAGCTATGGACCCTCATTCAATGCTAACGGCGGAGGATGGTACGTCACATCAGATCCACTGCTCTCTTGAGATTCACGTTTTCTTGGCCTGTGTCTATTAGGTATGCTATGGAACGGACGGACACTGCGATCAGAGTCTGGTTTTGGCCACGCAATGCGCAAGATGTCCCTGAAGGCGTGCGCAACGGTAACTCCCAAATCAATACAGACACCTGGGTCAGTAGTGCAAGCGCGTTGATCACCACTTGACTAACGGTTGGCTGGTAGGGTGTGCCAGCCGCGTACTTCCCGGACACGTTTTGTGATATAGCTTCCAAGTTTGGGCCACACAATATCATCATAAACCGTCAGTCCTTTGCTTTTCGTATGATTAAGTCCGAGTGCTAATGTATTCTCCGTGTCTAGTCACGTTCTGTAAGCACCTTTGGTTTTCATATGTTCGTTAATGACATCACAACTCGCACCTACTATCCAGGCGGTGATTGGGCTGGTCAGCAGGGTCTCTATGCAGCAGCGGGGTGTCCCGGAACCTGTATCGGTAAGACCAGCTTTTCCAAGTCTTCCCCCATCATCCCATTCAATACCCGCATAGACTTCGTCAACAACAACCCACAAGCCTTCACCAATGCATATTTCGACTTTGCTTGGATGAAGGTGTACATTTAACGGGATATAAATCCTCATTATTTATGGCTGCAAGCATACCATGCATCAAGAAAGTATTCCAGTGTATGTACTTTGGTCGTCGATGGCCGACAGTGAGACGACCGTGATTCAATGTAAACATTTTCATAACGTTAATGGAGAATCTAGCTTCATCAGGCTCAGTTGAACTGACTTGGAATTCCAATCGCTCATATTGGTTTCTTGTCGGGTAATAATTTGAAGTGCAGCGCATGCCTTATACTGATATGCGGCGTCGTGATTCACAAACCAGTGTGTAGACAGATGATTAATGGAATGAAATTAGTGATACAGTAGGGTTGGCTAATAATACAAGTCTAGGTTGGGATAGTCTAGGGTGTGATGCAGGGGATATAGGGTTAAATGCGATATGATGAGTCTAAGAGAGGACGGAAGAAAAGAGATTACTTAGCGTCTTTACTTATTGTCGAGGACGACTTCGGCCTGCCAAGCATTGTCGAAGATGTTCGTGATCCCGAGAAGAACGAGCCGTTCGAACGGAATATCATAGATAACCCAATCGGGATCATTTCCTGCAACATGGTGATATGTCTGTAGGAGAAACCGTTTCGGCACATTCCCCACCGCGAAGAACGTATGAGACAAACGAACGTCGAAGAATGCCAAAAAGGCTTTCGCCAGAGTATAGCCAAGCCGAGCACGAGTGATAGGTCTAGCCGCTGTGATAATGTCAAGAGAACGATTCCAGTGAAATTTTTCGTATCCAGGCCACTGTAGAATCACTCACTCAGGGGTTGCTCGAATCGTTAAGCCAAACGAGTCGAACATACCAAGATGTGGAAGCTAATGTATGCAGCGCCTGTGTGAGCAAGAACGAGTTCATTTCCTGAATCCACTGGAGTTATTTCATTGAGCAAGTCGTACATGTAAATTCCGGAGACCCTGTTCGACGCGAAATGTATGGGACGATGAAGCTGGCCGCCAGCACCAGCAGGACGGGGATTTCGGACAATTTTCTGTGGCACTCTCTTGCCTCGACGGGCGTCGTATGATATCAATGGAGACAGGGCGCTATCTTTAGTTTGTGAAACCCGCTGTTGGTGGAGAGGGTTGGTGAAGGTCATTTCGAAAAAGTCTGTTTTGTGAAGCATGTAGACGATGCGACTCAGGAGAATTGGTTGATGATATATAGGCAGTCCATGGCAGTCAGATAGGTTTTATATCCTAGACAAATGAGGTGTGGACGGGTCCAAAGAGAGCAAATTATAAAGGGTAACTTGCCAATGCCATTGTCCAAAGTGTAATCGCTGAATTGCCACCACCACCACCACACCACTACTAAGGAGAACAACATCCTGAAAGAAAAAACAACGACCACCGCAACAATGAGAGTAAAACATATAGGCACGCGTTAGAAGAGTTCATATTGTGGAGAATAGCTCCTTTGTCGCCGCGGTGGGTAAGTCGATCGACTCGACGTGATCGATCAAAAGGCGGCGTGATGATGACTCATGAGATCATACTAGTCAACGTAATTACGAGATATCGATATTATTTCCAGCGAACCTGAGGGTCAATCCAACGTCAGTCCCGCCGAAATTCATGGATTGACCCCATCAAGGACTCCTGGTGAGCTTTTACCTCATGCTATGAAGTTCATGGAGATTAGTTACAGTTGAGACGTGCGACGGCTGATTTATTTAAAGATCATTCTCAGGCTTCTCAGCTGCAGCTAGTATATCCACAGTAACAGGCAACACGGTCTGACAATGACTACAATCAAGTGTCCATATCTCTCACATTAAGAAATAGGTGTACATAGGAGGTCAAGGTAATAGGGTACATGTATGAGTACGGGAGAATGCGAAGTGTCCGGATGTGCAAAAAAATCATTTCTTTCCATTCTCTATGGCTTCCCCATTCTTGCACGCGATGATTTTTATTTTCTGCCCGGATACATATTCGTTAGTTTCCAGCTTGAACGCTGGGTTCTTCACAATGAACGTCCACACATCGTCGCATAGGCGATACGTGTGGAGATGGCCCTGATATACAAGAAGTGATGCCTCTTCAGCGTTCCAAGGGAAAGTTGTATGGCAACTTCTACACACCTTCAATGTGGTCTTATTCTTGACCTGTTTGACTATAGTATCGGCAAGAGATTTGTCAAACTGTACGAGTGGCCGAATAGGTGAACGGCACAGAATAAAAGGACACGGTAGGATAAAAACCTGTTGTAACACCTTCATGGCCAGCTGAGGTGTGATCGCACCACTTGTAATCAGTTCATCAAGTGAATCTGTGAGTGCCATGCCAATTCTGCGATGGAAATGGACAAGTAGAAGTTTGAGAATATCATTCACACGGCGAACCATTTCACGGTAAATGGCAGAACTAAAGAGACATACGAGGAGCCCCGGTAGAATTCATAGTACGCCGACGCCATTTCTAACAAGGAGAAGAGGGCGGCGAGCAGTAGTGGGCAGACGAGAGCACTGAACAGACGTGGCTGTACAGCACTGACAAACTGCATTACACATTGATGAGCCGATCCGGTTTCCTCCTCTTTCCTGCCACAATGAGCGACCCTCGGGACCCCTCTGCTGAAATCAAGTTCAGTCTTCCCAAGACCTGGTATCGGGAAACCTCCGGTGCGTTTGAAATCTTTTACAGGCAGGGTTTCGCTATCTAACAGAACGCTACAGATGGAATGGGAACGGCTGGTATGCTCATGTCTGGACTGATCATGGTCACCCGGAATAGGTATGCATCTTATATACTTTGCCTCCGATAATGCTTCTAATTTACTCTCGCGAAGATACCTTGCATGGCCCACCGCCATCCTTGCTATCAATACGTACATCAACCAGCACCCTATGAGGATGAAAGATGGTGGGGGAGGAGTGTCAACTCTGCTGTGTGTATTCTTCACTTCATATACCCGCAATAAAATAACGTCAAATTTTCTCGCTAGGATCTCCATTATGGCGCTGATCGCATCTTACTTACCCTTCTTCATGCTGCCTCCTCAAGCAAAAGTTGAGGCAACGGCAACATAGGAAACTATTTTTATTATGTACGTTTCATGTCTTGGCTATATGAGCCCATATCACGGATGGAGTTTAGTCGCTTCGACTCCCCAACATGCCGTCAACCCTACCCTTCCAGTAGCCTCGTCTGCAACTTGTTGATTGTCCTGTTTGGCGTCAAGTCGTGGAAAAGGGCGAAAGACATATTCCACCCAAGGACTCTGACATTGGCTGGTCTATCCGTTCTCTGTCGGTTTCCCTACAGAGGTATCACTTGCTTTGCTGTTTATGCACAGGTATGGGACTTTTGCCCTGCGTTGTGGCGTCAGCTTTTCCCTCTTGGTCTGCACGGACTAGCTTTGGTGAACTAGCTGGCTGTTAGTACTATCTTATTCTCGCGAGGCCTGAATTTTTATCGTCTCAAGGAACACAGAATACATAGCTGTTTCTCGGAACCCTTTCCTTGCTCATACAATACCATGGACGTGGTAACAGTTTCGTCCCGCTCGTGCTTTAACAGGCCCGTCCGTCCCCACCAGTCTGGAAGCAGCTGCTTGTAAGGATGCCTGCGATGGATTGCGGTGGCGATGGGGAGGCGGGAAGTCGGGAATTGGGATTTGAATAAGTCAGTATTGCGATAAGATTAAGTAAGATGACGTGATCCCGTATTATCCACTGGCACTTTGTACAAAGTTGTTATCTCTCCTTGACCTCTTACCATCAGGATGGCAGGTCAACAGGACTATTCCTACACGCCCCTCCCATCCAATGTCCCCCCTCCTTCCAAGAAATCTATCTCCGTCTGGAAACAACTCGCCGTTTCTGTCCTTGCTGTGATCGCCTTGTTCATTGGCGTGAAGAGCCTTGTGCAGTGGTTTCCAATTTCTGCGTGTCATGGAGGTAGCCTCCCTACGCATTACACGCTTCCCTCAGGCGATAAGATTCCCTCCGTCGCTCTTGGTGAGCTTTCTCTCCAGCCCGGATGATGGCGAAAGCTGAAGAAATTTCACCCCAATAGGTGTATGGAAAGCGCAGCCAGGAGAAGTCGGGGCTGCAGTAAAGACTGCCTTGAAGGCTGGCTATAGGCATATAGATGACGCGTGGGTCTACCGCGTGCGTTCCTGTTTCTGCGTTCCTTCCCTTCTCTTCCCTGCTTATCATTTTTTATCTTCAGAACGAGAAGGAAGTCGGACAAGCGTTGAAAGAGAGCGGTGTCCCTCGGGAGGAAGTCTGGCTAACCTCCAAGGTCAGTGCTTCTTTCTCCTTCCGCACTGAATGCCCTGTCTTATCCTCGGACTCGGATAGCTATGGAATATCTTCCATCACCCTGACGACGTCGAGAAAGCGCTAGATATCTCCTTGGACGCGTTGGGTGTCGATTATTTGGACCTATACATCATCCACTGGTGCGTAGACTCACCCTATCTTACTTTTGCCCTCGCTAATCCTTTTTCGAGCAGGCCGATCGCATTCAACAGGGATGGGTCAGTCTACGACAAGGATCTCACGGACAACCCTTACCCGACATGGCAAAAGCTTGAGGAGTTGGTAGACAGAGGCAAAATTAGGAACATTGGAGTGTCCAAGTATGTTCCCATCCTCTTCTCTCTTGTCCTGTCTCACGCCGTTACTTACTACCCACCCCTGTCAGCTTTCCTATCCACAAGGTCCAAAACCTCACAGCGAACGACCTGAAATATCAGCCTGCAGTCAACCAGGTAGAGATCAACTATTGGTTCCCCCAACCGGAGCTGCTGGAGGTATGAACAGCTTCTTATTGTGCACAGTTCCTGCCTGACAGCACTTATAGTGGTCGAAGAAGTCAGGCATCCTCCTCGAAGCGTACTCGCCTTTGGGAAGCGATGGACGCGTGGGTGAGACGTTGAACGTCCCTGTGGTAAAGGAGATCGCGGCCAAGCTGGGTGTCACACCTGCGCAGGTCATCATTTCCTGGCATGTCCAGCGTGGGGTGAGTTCGCACAGTCCCCTCTCCGTACCTCATTACTAACATAGCTTGCAGACTGTTGTCCTGCCGAAGAGCGTCACGCCTTCGAGAGTGGAGGAGAACTACAAGAGTGTGTTTTGGTCCCTTGCTCTTCGTCTGAAGCTAACTTGGAGGTGGTAGTTACAAAACTGCCGAAGAAGTTATTCGATCAATTGGAGAAGGAGGCTACTTCTCATAAACCTCAGAGGGGGTTGAACCCGAGCAAAGGATGGGGGCTTGATTGGGATATCTTTGAGTAGAGCACTCACCAACCTGCGCAAGGCTTGTCGCAAGGGAAATCAAGAGACACTCTATGCCTAAAGCGAACGGTCGTTGTACGATTACTAGGCTATTCAAACTAGTTTCTGGACTCTCCCCGCCGAATAACTCCAGAAAGCAGCGTTCCTGGTGAATTTTGTTGAAGCTGTTGCTCATAGTCAGCTCAAACTCTCAAAGGCTCAGGCTTGACACTGACAGACCAAGAACACGACGCCACATCACGTGCGGCGCTGTTCTCCATATGCATGACATTGACATCGACAATCCTTCAACGCAATTGAGTCTACACTCCCAGGTTCTGAACTTCAACAGATAGACAGGATGCTGACGGTCAATACGTCGGTGTGGAGATGTTCTACCGCTTTTTAGGCATTCTTCCTGGCAAATCATCACAGAAAACACATCTCGGCAACCTCTCCTTGATTGTTTCTTCTCGGTCACATGCAAAGTCACTAGTCATCCCTGGGTCCTTCCCTACAGTTCAGTAGTTTCACGACTACGTCATGTAACCCAGAGGCTACGGCACAAGTACTCATATGATCCTCGAGAAGACCTCCGTTGGATACTGAGCGCTGAGATCTGAAGACGAAGTCCGCCGATCTCAGCTCAATCGATCTCATGGTGCCCAGACAGCGCGGCGACCAGGAACCGACAATTCATCATCCTCCGCGTAACGTCAATATAAATTATTGATCCCTGTGCGACGCTCGAGCCTCCCTCTCCACTCTGCTCTCGTCCAGATCGTTAAAATCCACCACGGACATCATACCATACCTCACGCTCCCCTTATCTCTCTCCGGTTCGGAAAAGTACGCGTTCTTGCAAGGAGAGTTCTTCAGCTGCTCGATGTCCGAATGGACAATTTCGCGGCAGAACATGTCAAGATCAAGGTCGTTCTAGAATGTGCAGCATCTTTTAGCTCCCGAGATTTCATCGAAGGGGACAGTAAATGGATACCTCGTCGTAACCTAGAAGGGAGAAGAAGAGTAGTATGGGATCGCGTTAGGGATGGGAGGAGACAGGTACCGAAAGGTTGTTCGAGCTCGTCACCGGCTGCGAGGAACCCGAGATAGATGAAGGACGCAATGATCACTCCAGGTATGCAGAACCACTTGAACATCTTGACAAGCTGGAAGGGAAGAAGGAAGAGATAGATCCAGACCGTGCCCTTAATATGAGAGGCGTAAACACTGCATTGGAAAACGTAAATGACAACCAGAGATAAGAATAACGCCTGATACTCACAAAGGAAGCGGGACGGTCAATATCATCTCCACAGCTAACAAATTCCTCTTGAGTATATTCGTAGATGCGGATTACAGAAACCTACTCACTCGTCAAACTATCCTCAAGAGTCGTCAGACATCCCATCATCGCACCCATGCTGCTTCCGGGAACAGTCCCTCGATGATCCAACATGCTCAACCACTCACTCAAGCAACGGATAATCTCCAGGGGTAGATTCCTGCCTTCGCCTGCGACTCGGGGACGGTACTTGATGCCAGCATGGGGGACGTGCGTTGATGCGGCTGGGGTAAGGACTACATTAGTCCTTGACTCAGTTTCAGCTGCGCGCGGTTGGGTGTGGCAGTCACAAGCAGCGGTTTGGTCTATAGCGTGGAACGGCTCATGCAAGGGCTTGATGAGATAATAAAGATCTACAAGATAGATCCCAGCCTCTCCTGGGGCGCGCGGCGATTAATTGAGAAAACAGGTGAGCTTGGAGGTAAAGAACGTACCTCTCACATGGTGTTTCAACGCGACCGAAAACCTACGTACCGTCAACGTGAGTAAAGAGAGGTTTCTGGAGACATGGGAAAACGCGCACCCCTCGACTAGGTCCAACGCGACTCTCTTCTCTGTCATAACCCTAGCCATTTCCTCCGGTGTCCTCTTCCCGTTCACGTTGGTGAAAGGAGGAACGTGAAACCATATCAGACGACTGATTGCTCTCGAGTTGCGCATGATGTCTGACCAGGCTGTCCGTCCTCTCCAGTAACGATCGTAGCTACAAAGCTAAGTATTAGTGGGGACAAGCTTCACCATCGTAGTAACGCACCCGGAGTTCGCCCTATAGCTTATGACAAAGCCGAGAACGACGCCAAGAACGGTCATCATTTCATTGGGAAAGCTCGGATCGTACGGTGTCAGAAGCGAAACGCAGACGACCACAGTGGCGAAGAATGCGTTCCAGAAGACGTGTAGCCATATTCGACGTACCTGTTCAAGGGTCAGTACAGGGATTATTAAAGACATGATACACGCACCACAGAACCCCTTCCGAACGTCCACGAAAGCAATTGACCATACGTCGGGATATGATGAGCTTCTGCGAAAGAGATCGTTCGGTCTGGTCTGGCTGGGCGCAAGAGGTGATGACCTGTTGAAGAGCGTTTTCCGCGCATTCGTGCCTTATTGCAAATTATAGAAATAAAGGAATGCTGATAGAATGTAGCAGAGTGGTAGCAAATCAATAAGGAAAGAAGTATGTATAAGACCACGCGATCACAAATTTAGGCGTCGTACGGGGTTTCCTATGTATGTTTCAGGAGGAATGTTAGGAATGTCCGAACTTATCGCGGTATGGACGGCGGTGGGAGTTCGCAAAGTGTATCATCCTGAATGCGCGGTGAAAGGTGAGTGTTCTGTTTCAACCTTGATATCAGTGTGGCGTCTCTCAGGCTCTCCATGTGGTACGCCGTGGCGCCACACAGTAAATGAACGCCCCGAACGATCTATGGGAAGTATAAGTATTTGTGCAAGGTTTGCTACAATGTGAAATCGTCCAAAAACTTCATTTAGTATAGCTTTGGGCTTCATTGGTACTTCGAGATCGTTGCCGCCGCTGTTGGTTCGCAACTTAACGGTGGGCAGAGCAAAGCGAGGATCGATATGACTCCGCGCTGATCGACAGCAGCATGTATGGACCTTGCAGCAGAAGTACTACGAAAACTTGCTCTTGTGGGAGAGAGAAAGGCGTCGCTCTGGACAAGTTGCGGCGTCTTCACGTGCTGCGGTGTGTCATCACGGTAACGAAATAGAAGGAAGAAGGGAAGGAAGAGTGTTACACTAACGAGCACACCAATGCAAAAAAACATCAGAACTGTCGTCCAGGTCCAGTCTAAAGTCCCACTGGGAAACAAACGAAAAGAAAAAAGTGGTCCATTCCACACCATTCATGGGACATAGGCATAACTAGAAGGATTCTGCTCGTCCGCACCATCAAGAAACTCAATCGTATCCAGAGATAGTGTACCGGTGTCGCGTCGGGAGATGATGTTTGCTTCCTCCGCCCATTCATTGAGGTTCAGGACCAGACGGGAGAGCATAGTGACCGAGACACTACCCAGATGCTCAATGTTAAAGGGACTATTGAGAGAGATGCAGGCGAGGAGCACACGAACCTGCTCGAAAAAGTCGACAGGCAGCCTCTTAGGAGCGGCTGAAAGCTCGGATGAATGTCGCCCCGAGAGCGAGACGAGTGAGGCGTACCTGGGCAAGCTGAGCGCATAATCAGTTATCGAAACTATCTAGGTCCGCAGAGCACGTACAAAGAACGTCAAGATGTTGGCAAAGTTCGCAAGAGATATGACTCTAGTGATCCGAAAGGAAACGTGAGGGGCAGCGCCTTGTATCTCCAATAGCTTACTCACACGAAATACATAACACCTGTAAGAAATTGATAAGCAAAACATATCCATCTTCAGCGGATATGCGTATCGCTGGCTCACCATCGCGCAGCAGGAGCTGTACGAGTGACATCTTCCCCTTGACTTTCACGGCGCTCCACTTGCATGTCTTATAAAGCGTGAGCCCGATCAAAATCGAGTCGTACACGAAAAGAGCTTCCCAAGATGCCGCTAGACCTATAGAGTACATGAGCGCACCGGAAAAAGGCAGAACAGCATTCAATGAATGCACTAACGGATGGCGCTATGTTCAAGTCCCAGTTAGCTTACCGGGAAACGCTACAAATTCCTCTACGAACGCACGAGCTTCTTGAAATAGCAGAATGACATCCCCCAATCCCGCCGACACCCATCGTAGGAGTTTGGACTTGACCCATCATTGACCACTGGTGGCGCAAACTCAGTACCGAGGCGAGCAAGGTCAGCGAAGACAGCAATGCTCACGCAGCACACCCCGATGAGGACAATGCCAATAGGAATGAGCACCCATATTACTCGTATGTTGCATTCATACAGAGCATAGATACGCAGTGTAAGGAGGCCAGAGACGAGGAGTACGTTAGCGATGATTAACAGCTGGCGGTAGGTCGTAAATGCTAGACAGCTGGTCAAAGTGATCAGAATGACGGAGCCGAGCTCCTCACAAGTACATGGATGGTTTTTCACCTCTGAAGTGTTATCAGAGATGGAAACATATATAGGATAATGTGCATGCCTACTCACGTTCTCGCTCGGCAATGTAACCAACGTCATCACCGCTACTGGAATGGTGCCAAAGAAAGCCAAGTAGCGATTTAACAAGAACCACAATGTACTCTGAGTCTTGGGGCGAGTCCAGATGTAGCGTACTTCCACACCTGACACGGGGCAAGTCAGCCGAGGTACTTGGCTTTCTGGAGGAGAGGGAATGACTTATAGTGATGAAGTGATCCCAGTAGAGTATCGCTGGGTGTAGCATGTAAGCAGTGTGAAAAGAACATAACGGCAAAGACGCAACTAATGCCCAGAAGTTGAAAATAAGCATGCGCTCGCCTAGATAAAGCTGTCAGCTAGACTAATAAAAATCCCACTGAGACTGAGAGAAGTGCATACGCGTCGGTCACCTTCCAGGTGAAGTGCTCCATCGGAAATTGAAA
>RZIO01000005.1:862156-891240 GCA_004338095.1 Gloeostereum incarnatum | reverse complement strand
GCCAGATCAGAGAAAGGAAGCCCAAAGAACGCGTAAAATCCCTCGTAGGCCTTACTTATACTATCATCATCTCCTGTCAAAGGAGAGCGCCGAGAACTCTAAGGTCGCAACTATCAAAAGATAGACAGTTGGGGTAGATCTTCGGATGTCGGTGTGGAGATCATATATTCATGCACTGCCTGCCCTTAAGATAAGTGCTGACATCTTGGGTTCTCTTCTTCATTCATAGTACACAGCCAAAGATGCTGGCGTCACTTGTTGGCGGCCGGGGAGTGGTCCACGCGGTTTGCATTACTGGAGAAAGCTCAGCGTAACTCGCTAGTGATAATACATACAAACACCACAAACTTGCAGGTAGGTATACAAAGATAGATACATTCCATGAGTCTACTTCAAATGATAAGCGTGGTCTTGCGACAAACATAATCAAATCCTGTTCTCACCACGAACCAAAATCACCGATCCCATCGTACACCATGTCGTCCCCCGCGATCATCCCTACTCCCTCTGTCATACTCCTCCACATCTAGTTCTGCAAACGTTGGCCGAGGAGGAGCATGCGGATATGGCGTCACCTCACCCGCCGTCTGAAAGACCGGCCTTGATTGCAGCCGCATCGTCGCTGTGAACGAATCCGTCTCCTCCTCAGTGAACCCAGTACTGAAGACTCCTCGGTCTGCAGATTCGTGGAGATTTAGCATGAGACGAGACATCATAGTGACTGCCATGCTGCTCGCAAACGATGAAAGGGAACCTCGAAGGAATGTCTTGAGACGAGGACTAGTGTTTAGATCTGCACTGCACGTTTTGGAGTTTGAAAGGTTGACGTACTCCGGCGAACTACGTGTAAGGATCAGTTACTTGAAAGACAGGGTATACAGGAAGACGCGATACACACATAAAAGGTCAAGATATTCGCTAGATTTGCCAGAGATATTGCACTAGATATGAGGAATTTTCGTTCGGGACAGTTCACTTCAAGAAATCTGGTCACGTACACAAAATACAGAGCGCCTGATTATCGGTTAATAATCAGAGCAGTTGACGAGATTGGACTCAGACGCACCATCTCTGAGCATAAGGAAGACAAGATTCGGCCCATACCCGAATTGTGGCCAATGTCGGGATCGATAAGTTCGCATGACGGTGGCGACCACGACGAGCGTGTCGAATGCGAATAAGGCTTCCCAAGCCATGGCGAGATCTAGACAGCAACCACCCCGTCAGTACTGTGATGATTGACATCCATTGCCACTTACGTATCCCACTGTGTACAAAGGAGACTGATGGGTTAGTTGAGGGAACAAAGACCGGAGATGAACTTATTTTACGCTGTTCTTGAGAGCCCGTGATGACACCCCGAGATCTGCAGGTCTTTGGAAGACTCAGGCGGTCCATCTTGAATCAACAAGGCAGTCTGAATATCTGTTTATTCCCATGAACGTGTAAAAAGTGAGGCCTCGGGGACTCACCAAGCAGACGCCAATGCCAATGAGGGCCGCAAATATGAATAGCAGGAGGATTCGACGGCTCCGATTGTATAGGGCATAGACACGGATGGTCGAAATGGCTGGTGAATGAATGAGTTATTAAATATTGCAGGATAGAAAACACAAACCGCCAACTATCACCTCACTGGCCACTAGGAGGGCCTGCCGATAAAGACCAAATTGTCTACAGCTGGAGGAGACGAGAAGGATGTATGCGAGTTCAAACAGCGTAAAGCGAAGAACACAGACCTCTGTGTTTGACAGACGTCAGTTAGTGAAAGTGTACACATCGGCTGGAGACTCAGCACTCACCGTAGTTTCCAGATCTTTAAACCCAAACACTAGGACGAGTATGTTCCCGAAGAATGCCAGATATCTGTTGAGGAAGAACCAAAAAGAACCGATCGATTTTGGGCGCCTCCACAGGTATCGGATTTCTGAGTCTGTCGCCTAATAAGCTTGGAGTGTGGCAGCTACAGGAGGGGAGAGTTATACCAAGTGTGATGAGATGATCGTAGAACAAGAACGCTGCAACGGGCGATGAGTTGGGTGAAAAACCAGGACAATCAGGGGCATACATAGACCAAAAACCCGGAGGAAATCGCTGGTCCAACTGTGACGCCGGTCGAAGGATCAGCACAGAACGAGAAGAGAAAACACAAAAACTTACGCGGCATGAGCTTTTGAGAGCTCAGATTCTTGGCTCATCGTCGAAAGAGGGATGAGGAGCTCGGGACGATTGCCCCTGTTTTACATATTTGCTTCCGTTAGATAGGGGAACCGGTCATGGTAATTCGGCTCCAGTTAAGGGCATGGATCCATATGGACCGCTGATCAAGAAGAGTCACAGTGTGACCATGCTGCCTGTCGGAATTCGGGCAAGTGTTTGCCATTTTCCACCAGCACATTGCCAGAATAATGCCCGATAAGAGCCAACACAAGCACCCGCTGCTGAAACCCATGCCGCTCCCAGACCTCCGCTTTGAGAACAGCTACCTTCAGAATAACATCCGCCAGCACATCTACTACGAGAACGGGAAAGTTTCAAGGATAGATTGGCTCAGGATCATTCTTGCTACAGCACAGTCGCAAGTGGTAATGCCCTTCTTGCAGGGTACCGCTATGTGCGTGTATACTTCTCGCTTGAGAACATGCAGCTTATGTTATGGCACTTTGTAGGACACTGGCCACACTGTGGTTTGCGCGGAAGATACAAGGCCGACTTCCCGCAAGGAAAGGTTTAGGCGTGGGCTGGCTGACGAGCTGGGTGAAAGGCCTCGGGTTGTCGTCTTCGCCCTTAAGATGAAAAAATATCCTGATTGTGCCTTCGCGTCGACTCACGAGAGAATGTCGGAACGGAAACATGACTCAGATTTTTGAGAAACTTTGAACATACGCCCATCATGCCATCCTGCTCAAATAATGCAAGCGTCCATCGTTTGACCCGCGAGACTCGCTTCTTCGTTTTGTAACTAAATCCACTCGCAACTACTCATTCGCCATCCCCTTCCAGTTGCATCGAACTTTCTGCATCGACACTGGAGGCGGCAAAAAAAAAAGTCTACGATACCATTTATGGGATTGAGTGCTCCCGCAAAGCTTTTTGGGCTCGATTCCGGTCGCAGAACTCGGGTGCTATTCTTCGTTTCTGCGGAAAAGCCAATTGGCATCCATGAACAATGCTACGTGACCCTAACTTCGGATAACCCTTCAGAATCCCGTACCATCCAAACTTACCCGCCTTTACAAAAGACGGACGGGAGGCCTCTCTATGTCCACACCACGTCGTGTGTGAGTGAAACGGTAGCAGTGAACGGCTCCATTTTCGGTGCGCAATCCTCTGAGCATCGGTTTACTACCCACCATTTGGGACAACGGGCGGAATGTATTAAGCAAGATCGTTCATCTCCAGTCATCTGTGATACTCTTTGCAGCGTACGACGTCGCTTCGGCACACCCATTCTGGAGAATTTCAGTTTTCACCGACTGGCCCTTGATAAAATCAATCTTTCCAGTACAGTACAGCCAGCCCAAACGGTATTCGACGAGCTCTCTACTCTTACGCAGTGAGTG
This sequence comes from Gloeostereum incarnatum, assembly GCA_004338095.1. Lineage (NCBI taxonomy): Eukaryota > Fungi > Basidiomycota > Agaricomycetes > Agaricales > Cyphellaceae > Gloeostereum > Gloeostereum incarnatum. Next base: position 887,677 of record RZIO01000005.1, on the reverse strand, counting down.
AAATGCTGCACATATTCGACTGTTGTCCGCATATATTTCTCTCCTAGGCTTGTGCACGACTACAGTAAGCCGCGGGTGTCGGACTGGGCTGAAATCGTCTCTGAGTTGAAGGAGGTAATCGTCTCGCTTCTCTCACTCCCTATACTCCATGCTGAAGAATCTTAGCTCCGTCTTTCAGCGATGCCGAGCTATCGCAATGGACCCAATCCCGGTACCGCACTCGCTCTTTCTCAGATAAGGAACTGCCCGCAGTCTATCTCTCCTTGGGATGAAACATCCCTTTTGCTGCCTCACTCTCCCGCCTTAGTTGCTCATGAGTCAAGAACGTTTGACCCTATCCCATCCACAGATGTCAAGGTCGTTGTCCTTGATGCGTATGGAGCAGTTTTTGGACGTACTTCGTTTCAACGTGAAGTATAATCTGACATTATTCTTGACAGGACGAGCAAGTTGCTATTATTAAAGGTCTTTTACTACTGCTAGCGGCATGCAATCACGTTTCCTTCCACGATGCTGGCCAATTATTTGTGGAATTCTTTGTACACGAATGCCAGGACATCATCCGGCCACTTCTAGACGTCGTCCGTGCAGCGTTGGACACACTTATCAAAGACCTCGGGATTTCGCCTGGTCCCCAGTTGATCGATGATGCTGTTTCCAGTATTACATGCCCTGGCACTATCCCTAACATATATCGGACGCTCTCGGATCTGAATTGCGCGGGATATCGTGTCGTCCTTCTTCTGCCTGAAGACAGAGATCCCTCCCAACTTGTAGAAACGGACGTCGCGGTTTTCAGGAGCGGGACGACCTCGGAATAGTACACGAACTGGCCCTGTCTTCGATGACCTCCTTGCATTTTGCACACTATATCATCCCGGCATATCAAAACGTGAAATCGTCGTCGTCAGCAACTCAGCCTCGTGGATCCTCGAACAGGCGCTCATCCAACGCGAAGGAGACTCCGAAGCAGCCATTGTTGCAGCAAGATATCCTGTCACGCTACGCTTGAAGGGCATATCGCTTCTTTCTCTTCGCCTGCCAGATGCAACCAGGTCGGTGGAGGCAACCGTGAGTGGTGTCGCTTCAGCTTAGGTCTCCTTGTTGGCCCCTTTACGAGCCGAGGGGCAAATCACTTTTCTGATATTTTCGCATCATCCGCTACATCTTCTGGAGGCGGTACGTCAAAGTCGTTGACGCTCTGGAGACACGCTAATGGTCACAACAGGTACCGAGGTCTTCTCTGGAAAACGTCTAGTTACAGGACGACGTCTTGTCGCTAAAGCCGAAAGTGGTGTTAATTATGAGAGAAATACAACGCAGACCGATGGCACAGGGTCCATGGTAGCCTACGAGGCAGCAGTGTATTCTGTCTTGGAAGGTGTGTTCGGTATAGCCCGTATCTACTGGGCAGGACGGCACTACAAACGAGACATTCTCGTGATGGGACCGACGTTGGAGGAGCTTCGCCGACACTGTCGTGGGAGATTCACGCTTCGGACAGTACTCATGCTTGCTGACCAGATGGTATGCATAATTTACCACGATATCTCTGTGCAAAGTTTCTTTTTTATTCTGATGGTGCACCGAGCCGTCATCGTATCGTTTAAGATAGATTTAAAGACAGAGAATATGACTCTTGGCGCGAGCTTGATCGAGTTCTTGATCAGATTGAGTCAATGGTAGTAGAAGATATAGAAAAGGAGAAAAGGGAGGTACTTAGGCGTCAGGAAGAGGCTCTGCGTCGTGTCAAGGTGCGTACAGCTTGTGTGCGAGGGAAGCCGTAATACTGACAGACATCAATTCAACTTAAGACGCTGTACGAGGCTATCGTTGAAAGCGGCGACGTCTCCGAGTCGGAGGAAGACCGGAACTGCATCCAGACAAATGCCCGCTATGTGAGGCGTCATTACGCGCATGTGGCAGCTGCAAGATGGTCACTTGCAGCAACGAGGAGGGGGGATGTCCAAGAGTTGCTGCCTCTGGCAAACTAGTGTATTGCTCACAACATCCGAACAGGATCTACTGTCGAAGCTGCGCTTTCAAAAAGGGATGATCCTGAGAACGCGCCGCTCACACGTTGCCCAGGATGAAGGCAGTTCCTTTGTACACACGACATGGCCTGGTGTATAGGTCGTCCATCTGAGGTACCCTGCCATTTCTTACTGGGCTTGCACTATTAACGAATGTACTCGGGATGGCTCAACTCGAGCACATAAGCCCATTCCTATCATATGCACCGAATGCCGAAAGTCCTCCGCAACTCCACCTAAATTGTGCAACTCTGTCGACTATTGGTCCCGGAGTAGTCACCATCCGCTACACACCGTCGTCTGCCCCGCCTGTTCACCAAGTAATGGCCTGGCATGTGTTGCTGGACACAATTGGCTCTGTGACGCATATAGATCTCACACTGAAAACGGCTGCAATATCATCCAACAATGTCCCTCCTGCGGCGACTTTCTCTGCACAGACGCTAGAATTCGCATCGGACGCCACTGTCGGTGGCTCCCCCAATGCAAGATCTGCAAGGTCGTAGGTAACTGCCAATCTTGCCGTTCCGAAGGGGACCTCAAATTCAAACGATGCGCTTCCTGCGAAGAGAGCATCTGTGCGAACTGTATGGGTCCAGGTCGAATGAAGAAGTGTGGGAGTTGTAAGAAGATTGTGAAGTCTGCTGAGTTCCTCAACAAACGGGCCATTTGGAGAACGGCAAGACGGAATGGGGCCATCTAGCACTTGCCTGATGTCAAGGCAAGAATTTCCGACTCTCGGACAACGACTAGCCTCACGTCCATCCCCGTGGCTTGGTTTTTTTTGGCCAAATTCTTGAACGGTGCCCTGGGTTCTGGACGTCTTCATTAATATCTTGATGACGTTGATGGCAACCAGACTTCGAGTGGTCGGCTTCATTCTCGCCACCGAATTTCTCGAAGAACGCTCCATGCGCGTATCTTCGGAGAATGGCCTGACGACGAAGGTGAGAGCGTTTGTCTTGATACTTCCCCCGATCGTTGGGCTGCGGTAACTGCTACTCAGTGTCTGAAAGGGGGGAGCGTGTCCTGGTCGCCACACGAGGAAAGTCAGGATCCTCAGCTGGTGAAGGGGACTATCAGATCCGAGCGTAAAGGGACAAATTAGCATCCGAATAGATACCACATAAATTACATTGCCATTTTACACCTTCACCTCCCTCCATTCGTTCACCCACATGTACCTCGAAAACAGCACGTACAACGACCGGAACCATACCAGCTGGGTCTTGTGCTGTTTCATCGCTTTCAACGACTGCACGTAGGCACTCCATCCCGAGACGAAGACGTAGACGGGGGAGTTCTGCTTTGAGAGGAGGTCCACTTTGGCTAGAGTCGCAGCGAGAATGGAGGTGTATTTTTCTACGGTCGATACGGAGAACAGAGTGTATAGTTTGACTGCTGACGACGATGAGGAGTTGAGAAGATATTTGACGCCGGCTGGGAGGGATTTATGGTTTGGGTGTTGAGATATCCCGGTTTTGTCGAATGTGAGTATCTGAGGCGGCGGTTAGGATTTTGGGATCTGGAAGAGAAAAGACGAACGACGTTGATTCCATTATCTACAATGAAGGGTGAGATGACTTGGGAGATGACTTGAGGATCCCAGAACACGGTCATATTATCTTGAAGTTCTCTACCATATCACCGTTAGGGGAGATAAGACACATGAGAAGACAACGCACGGATGGTCGACGATCCACCTCTTGTCGTTCCCAACCCCAAGGACGTCCAAACTAGCCTCGAGCTCAGCTTTCCTGACTTCTCCTAGACCATCAGCGTTCCCAGTTGAAAGGCATAGCGAATGCACGTCCAGATCCTTCAGCGCCAGCAGAGTGGGTGCAAAGAACATGCATTCGTCGTCGGGGTGGGCGGTGAGCAAGAGGATTTTGGAATCCGGGGAGATGAACGGTGTCGAAGGGGATTGTGCGCCATTGTAGAGGAAAGCGCAGAGGAGAGAAAGGAGGAAGATAGATATGGGGTTTGGGAGAAGAGACATCGGCAGTTGCCGACGAAGATTCTCTCCAATACTCTATACTTGTAACTTTATAATTGATCAGTATTTGGATGCTGACTTGAACGCAATCTCCGCCCGAGCATCCCACCAATCTAGTAGACTTCTCCAATAAGTAATAACACGAAATTGGTCGTGTCGGACGCTCTTGTTGTCTTTCGTTCCTTACATAACGCCACATTACTCTCCTGGAACCAACCACCACGGTAAATATTGTTTCTTCTCAAAACTTGCTCATCTCGTATTCTGACAGATAAAATATAGTCCTCTACAACAAGCTTCAATAATGTCTTCCTTCGGTATGCACAAAGTCTTCGGCTTCGCTCTCTTAGACGACATCCTCAGCCCTCTCGCCGAAACGCTTCTCGGTCCCTTGAGAGCCACCAGTCCAGACGACACAGCTGAGATGATTGAAGACTACGGTGCTGGAAGAGGGCGATACTCCGCAGAACAATTGGAAACTCGCTGTGCCCACGCATGGCCCGCTCAGCGTTTAGAGCTCGTGTTCGCAGAGGTTCGCGGCGAGACGATGATGGTGTTGGCACTGGCGGATAACAGCTCTCGCCAGATAAATAAGGTCCCCAGGCAGAGAGATATTGACGAGATGAAGAAATGCATGGGCGTAGAGAATATTGGAGAGCCGGCTTGGTATTCCTCTATTTGAAGTTGATGATTCCTACTTTGTTCTGGAGTCTAATGACTATTTAGATCTTCTTTTGCTTGAGCCCAAATGCCACAAGCGTATGCATTATAATCATCATCATTATTATTATCGACATGGTGAGCGACGTGGCGTCGACGCGTAGGTTGACGCCTCAGGAACAAACATAGTGACGTCACGCGTTTTATTACCTCGGTCCATCTCGACGAAACGAATCTCTCAGTCACTGCACGGTCTGCTCAGTGCTGGCTTCAAGTTCTAATTCTTCAGTCTCGAGCTTCTCCTCTATGTTACATGTACATAGGGTAACTATATGGAGAGATCCTAACATTGCCTTGCAGTCCGAAAATCCGCAGAGGATGGCACGCGTGTGACGGTCGATTTATATGATAGTTTCGATCGAACATCTTTCTGTCATGATAATATCAAGTCAGGTTAGTCAGACAAATAATCACTATGCTCATAGACCCGTGTCAGAGTCACGTTTTTCGGATGTGGCTCGGTGAGTCCATATACCTCCATTGCATTACACTAATGTACAGCATCCTTGATCTGTAGCTCTACAGAATGGATATACTACTTAGTCTCCAGCACATCAATGCAGCAAGAAAGAAATCTGCAAGGTGGTGACCATTCTGGTACATCCACGCAATCTCCGTGGCAATAGGTACCGGTCAAGTAGAATTTGTAGACAAAAGCCATCCCCCCCCCCCATTGGACTGAGCAACGGGCAGACACGCCGCGCTCGTCCTCAAGGCCATACTATCAAAACCGGTACTCGCTGAGTCTGGTGTCGTTGGCCTCCGTACGCGCGCGTTGGGGACTGCGTAAGTTAGATATCCGTCGCTAAGCGACACGTGGGTTGCCGCTGAGATTCCTCATCTTCGCTGGCCACCTCGTCAACACAAATCTTATCAGGACCCCTGACAATGCTCCCAGAGGCTAGGTCCGTGGGCAGTGATCGGTGTCCGGACGAAAATTAGCGATTTTGGGCGTCCATGTCCGGATTTTCACCTGCCCTGTGAGCTTTGCCCGAATCCGTGTCCGAAGGTACATCTACCCTCAAAAGCGCTCCAAAAGCTAAAATAAAGTCAAAATCACTCCGGACATTATTGTCAACTATTTTCAAGCCGAAGCTAGCGACCCGCAACAGATTGGCTTCGTTCAGGCTCGAACTCTGCGCCTACGGAATTCGACCAAGCTGGACAGTAGCGCTCACCCACTAAGCCATGGAGTCTTTGTCCGTCCAAAGATCCAACGTCTCCACGTCCTGTGGGGTTTGTGTCCGGATTATCGACCCAGCCTGAGACGGATTTTGGCCCCTTGGTGTCCGGATTTCACCTAACATTCAGAAATTTTTCGCGGTTCCGTGTCCGGAACCGGCGCTACCCTCTGTGAGCATTGTCAGGGGTCCTATCTTATCGCAGGTGCGAAGAGACGCGTAATTACGGCTGAATTACGGCTTCAAAGCCGTGGAGATGATTATCATTTTTGGTCCGTTAGCTTACTAATCCGATGATTGCCATCCAGATATAGCAATGATGCCTTAGAAAGAATTAACCGATTAACCGACTGATTAGTCATATTATTTACACATCACCAGCAACTTGCAGCAAGAAGGATAGCTATAGCTGCTACTTACTTGGTCTAAGCTACCCAAATTTACAGGAATGAATGAGACCTACTCTAGCATATTTGGGTGGCTAGTCCTGTCACGTTCATATGCCGCTTGTGCCGAAGACGCGAGCGCATGGCACTGGCATGACATAGTTACATGACCTTATTGCGAGAAGTACTTTAGTCACTCCGACGGGGCTATCCACAACGCCCACAGTAGTGTTCCATCCCCTGTTTAAATAAAAAGATCTGCCGATGGTTCTCAACATTCGTCCTTTCTTCCTCTCCCCCTCCCTTCTCCATGCCAGACTCAAAGTCTTCCAAGGCTCCTCCCCGACGCCGTGGTTCGACTGCCTCCCATGTCAATGTGGATTTCTTCGATCCAGATGGCGTTCATAACCTCGAGCGTACTCTGAGCCACATGTCTGCACACAGGCCACAGAATGATTCTGACCTCACACTCTCTGGCGGTGCTAATCAAGAATTCGACTATGAGAAGATTTTGAGGAATATTGCTCAGAGGTATTTCTTGACCATTTTTTTCCTCGCGGATATCCTAACGCAACTCTTCAACAGGCGGGATGAAGCTGACGTTCAGACACGCGAGCTCGGCGTGTCTTTTGAGAACCTGGATGTCGTTGGTCTCGGAGTGTCTGCTTCCTATCAAGAGACTTTGGGATCTATTCTCAATCCTCTCAATTGCCTCGAGTTTATCCGTAACGTCCGGCATCCCCCTCTCAAGCAGATCCTCCAAGGATTTGAAGGTGTCGTGAGGCCTGGAGAAATGCTATGTTCGTGTTTTCCCCTGTCCAATTCCACCTCATCTAACGTCTGCTTTGAAGTGGTCTTAGGAAGCCCTGGCAGTGGCTGCTCTACTCTTCTCAAGACTTTGACAAACCAACGCGCAGAATATCACTCTGTGACGGGCGAGGTGCACTACGACTCCCTCACGCCGAACGAAGTTGAAAAACACTTCCGTGGCGACGTTCAGTACTGCCCAGAGGACGACGTCCATTTCCCTACTCTTACCGTGGAGCAGACTCTGCGCTTTGCTGCGAAGACGCGTGCTCCGACCACTCACGCTCACGAGTCCAGAGAAGAATATGTCAATAAACTGGTTGAAATTCTCCTGACTATCTTTGGTCTCCGGCATGCGAGGAATACACCTGTTGGCGACGCCGCCGTCCGAGGTGTCTCCGGCGGAGAGAAGAAGCGTGTCTCTATCGCTGAGGCTTTGGCCACAAGGAGTCGTATCGGCGCATGGGACAAGTAAGTACGCTGTCTTCCACCTTTGTCTCCCTCTGATAGTCCCCTTCAGCTCTACCCGTGGATTGGACGCGTCTACTGCCCTCGAGTTTGGTCGTGCTCTTCGTATCGCAACCGATATTGAGAGACTCGTCACTATTGTTTCCATTTACCAAGCCGGCGAAACCCTTTACTCTCTCTTCGACAAGGTCGCTGTCATCTACGAAGGAAAGATGGCGTACTTTGGCCCGGCTGACCAGGCGAAGCAGTACTTCATGGATATGGGCTATCAACCCGCCAATCGGCAGACAACTCCAGATTTCCTCGTCGCAGTCACCAGTCATCTTGGGAGAATTCCCAGAGACGGATTCGTTGGTGCAAGTCCCAGGACTGCTGACGAGTTTGCCGAGTATTTCAAAAACTCGGCTCTCGCAGAGCAGAACCGGGAAGATATCAAGGCGTATAAGGAGTCGTTCGTTGGTTTTCCCGATCGGAGGCAGCATTATCAGCGCAGTGCTGCAGCTGAGCATGCGGATTATACCAGGAAGTCTTCGTAAGTCTCCTCTCCGGGTGCGCAGATCTATGCTGATGCTGTTGCTCTCCTTGACAGGCCCTATACGATCTCTTTATCTATGCAGGCTCGTGCGGTCATGCTTAGGAGGATCCAGATCTTGGTGGGCAATTCTACTGCCACGGTCTTCAACGTGATGTATGTTTTCATTCTTCCTTCACGATGCCCGCTGACGTTTGGCTGGTTTTAGCATGTTCGTTATTCAAGGAGTAATCATCGGAACTGTTTTCTTGAAGGTGCCCAACGCAACTTCGGGCTACTTCTCTCGCGGCGGTGTTCTCTTCTTGTACGTCCTCGGTCAAACCTCAAAGTTCATCAGCACTGACTCGTTTTTGCCTTTACAGTTCCCTCCTTTTCAGTGCTTTGTCCTCTATGGCCGAAATTCCGTCTCTGTACGCACAGCGTCCCATCATTTCTCGACACCAGAAGGCGGCCATGTACCATCCCTTTATCGAGGCCCTTGCGCTCACCACTGTTGACATACCCATCACGTTCATTACCACCGTCGTTTTCGCCATTTTAATCTACTTCCTGGTGGGCCTACAACAGAGTCCCGAGCAGTTCTTTATCTTCTACCTGTTCATCTTCACGATGTCGGTGGTCATGAAAGCATGGTTCAGGGCTATTGCGGCAGCGTTCAAGAAGGAAGCTACGGCACAGGCGTTTGCTGGTGTCATTTTGCTCGGTATGGTCCTCTATGTGTGAGTTGATTCTCTTTTGTTTCTATGTTTTCTGGGGCTGACTGGCGTGTGGGTGGACAGTGGATACTCGATCCCGAAGCCCTCTATGATTCCGGCTCTATCATGGATAACTTACATCAATGTTCGTTTCCTTTTGTCCTTTGCAGTATCTGTACTCACGTCCTGTTCGACAGCCCATGTTGTACGGCTTCGAAAGTGTCCTGGCTAATGAGTACCACACCCTCAAGGGTACATGTGCCACCCTTGTCCCTCAGGGCCCTGGATACGAGAACATCTCTCTGGAGAATCAGGTGTGCGCCACAGTTGGTGCTGTTACCGGCCAGGACTTCGTAGATGGGAACCGATTCCTCGAGTTGTCATATGGATATACCTATGATCATCTTTGGAGGGTGAGTCCGCTCCTCACCCAAAGACTTGCTGGCATCATATTAACTGGAATGGCTAGAACTTTGGTATTGTCATGGCATTCGGAGTCGCATTCCTGGCGAGTTACTTCTTGTTCACTGAATTCTTGAACGGGGAAGGGTATGAGACGTCGCGTGTGCTGTTCATGCGTGGCGCTAAGAAGCTCGAGCCTCCTGTGGCTCTTGACGAGGAGAAGTCTCGTGCACCTTCCTTGGCCTCTGCACCTGATCGGAATGAAGAGAAGGAGAAGAAACTCGCTGCGGTGCCTGCCGTGACGGACATCTTCTCATGGCAGCACCTCGAATACACGGTCCCTGTCAAAGACGGTCATCGACGTCTGCTCGATGATGTTTCTGGCTACGTCGCTCCTGGCAAGCTCACGGCTTTAATGGGTGCATCTGGTGCTGGGAAGACCACCTTGTTGAACGTGCTTGCGCAGAGGACCACGATGGGCGTTGTCCACGGTGATCTATTTGTCAACGGACAGGACTTACCGAAGGATTTCCAGGCTCAAACGTGTGTGATGTCGCCCTTGCTTCTTCTATGACCATTCTTATCTATGTCTTCAGGGGTTATTGCCAACAGATGGACACGCACGTTCCCACCGATAGTGTCCGCGAAGCTCTTTTGATGTCTGCCATGTTGAGACAACCCGAATCCGTTCCGGTCGCAGAGAAGGAAGCGTACGTCGAGACTTGTTTGAAGATGTGTGGCCTTGAGGAATACGCCGATGCCGCCGTTGGATCTCTAGGAGTCGAGCATCGAAAAAGGACGACCATTGCAGTCGAGTTGGCGGCGAAGCCCAAGCTACTTCTGTTCTTGGATGAGCCGACGTCCGGGTTGGACTCTCAGAGCGCATGGGCCATCATGGATTTCCTCAGAAGTTTGGCTGCTAAGGGACAGGCTATTCTTTGCACGTACGTCTTCTAGCTGTTCCCAATAATCTGTGTTGACAATTTGTTCTCGATAGTATCCATCAACCTTCCGCGGAGCTCTTCCAGGTCTTTGACCGTCTCCTGCTCCTTCGTTCGGGAGGACAGACTGTTTACTTCGGAGACCTCGGACGCAATGCTGAGACGCTTATTCAGTACTTCGAAGCGAACGGAGCGAGGCCTTGTGAGCCTGGCGAGAACCCGTACGTTTCTTTTTCATTTGGGATACTGATATTGGTACTTATTATCTCTTGTAGCGCTGAGTACATGTTGGACGTTCTTGGTGCTGGTGCCACTGCTACATCTACTCAGGATTGGTGGGCAACAGTTTTCCGCTCCTATCCTATCTTTTTCTGATTGTTTCACGTAGGTACGAAGTGTGGAAACATGCTCCGGAGGCTTCCGCCCTTCAGAACGAGATTGACGCTATCCATGCTGAGGGACGTAGTCGCCCTGCTGTCGAGACAGCATTGCATAGCGAGTTCGCTACCTCATGGGGACATCAGTTCAAACTCCTGTTGAAGCGCGACCTGCTCTTCCGGTATAGAGGTATGTAGCAAGCTTCCAACATCTTCGCTAGATGTTGAACCATTCTTCCTATAGACACGACATATCTTGTGGCTAAGCTCATTCTGAACATCATCGGTGGACTTTTCGTCGGCGTACGCCCCTCTCTATTTTTGATGTCCTCACTATCTCACTTCATTTTCCCCAGTTCACTTTCTACAAATCGGATAGTTCTCAACAAGGCACCCAAAACAAGCTATTCGTACGTATTGATTCAGAATTGGCTCCGCTTGCTATTAATCCCGTAATTCCAGTCGATCTTCATGTCTCTGATTATTTCCGTCCCTGTGGCCAACCAGCTTCAAGTTCCCTGGCTCAACATGCGTAGCATCTATGAGATCCGCGAACGCCCGAGTCGGATGTATCATTGGTCGGCACTCCTCACTGCTCAGTTTGTCGCGGAGCTTCCGTGGAACATTGCAGGCTCTGCTCTGCTATTCTTCACCTGGTATTGGACCGTTGGGTTCCCTTCGGAGAGAGCAGGATACACCTTCCTGATGCTCGTCGTCCTGTTGCCCTTGTACTACATGAGCTTTGCGCAAGCCGTTGCCGCGATGACACCGAATGCGGAAATCGCCGCTCTCTTGTTTAGCTTCTTGTTCACGTTCGTGTTAAACTTGTGCGTAGGCTTCTGTTAAACTACTTGTGTTTTATTGTGCTAACGACTATTCTTCCAGCAATGGCGTCCTACAACCATTCAGGGAACTCGGCTGGTGGCAATGGATGTATTATCTATCCCCGTACACTTATCTCATTGAAGGCTTGTTGGGTCAGGGTATGTCATGTATTCTTTTGTACGGCTTTGTTGTTGCTGACGATCGAAAATCAGCCATTGGAGGAAGCGCGATCTCATGTTCGGACGTGGAACTTGTGTCTCTGAATCCTCCTTCCGGCCAGACCTGTGGCCAGTTCATGGATCCTTACATCTCCAATGTTGGAGGCTACCTAACCAATCCCGATGCTTCCGCCGACTGCCTGTTCTGCTCCACGAGCACGACGGATCAGTTCCTCGGCGGAAACTTCAATATTCACTATTCCAACCGATGGAGAGATGTTGGTATCTTCTGCGCGTTTATCGTCTTCAACGTGAGTTTGTTTCTTCTGATTTGAAACAGACTTTGGGACGTTAATTTCCGTTTCACACAGACCGTTGCAATCTACGGATTCACGTACTTTATTCGCGTGCGCACAGGTAGCCTGTTTGGATCCCTGAAGAAACGCATTTCACGACCACGTAAGGAGGGGAAAGATGATTCTGCCTCTCCTGCATAGATACATATTTAGAATTGCCGTTTCGTCAGACTGAGATTAAAGAAGGACCTTGACCTTGTAGAACTGCTTACACTAATCATGCATACTAACGAGCTAGATTTTTTTACATTTACGGTAGACATCATCCATACGGACACAATCCCATTATTAGATCTTACCACTGATGACGCGCGCGTAGCCCCGCGTTTCCCTGCGAATGAACGTTATGGGTCACATGAGAAGTGACACCTCGTGTATTGATTTTCAAAATCAAGTTGCTATCGAATTGCGATCATAGGCTCTATTGTCTCATTTTTGTGCTGCTTCGTCTCAAAAACCTTTTAACCGAAATCCAAACTTCTTGCACACCCAGCTGACCCGTCAACATGGTGAAAATAACTCCAGAACTAATTGCCAACAAACGCGAAGCTTTCAAACTATTTGACGACTACATTATGCAAAAGGGTAGAAACGATGAGAGTGTAGAGACTTTCGGAATCGGGAATACCCCACTTAGAACCCTCGCTGAAATGAGACCACATGTCGGTCTTCTTGAAAGCTTGAAGCAGCGCTGTCCGGATTGTGACGATACACTTCGGGCCATTGACGAGCTTGAGGCGGTAGCCAAAGAGGATGGATCAGACGAGTTCCGCCTGAGGTTGATTTCTCTTCTTCGATTTTCTCTTTTTTAAAGAAGAGGGAAACTCTCTTTATAAAGAGGAGAAGTATCCTGAAGCCGTAGAGGCCTACATGAAGGCCTTGCACTCCCTCCTAGATGATCGTGATACTGGCGCTGCAGCTATCTTGCCATCGCAGACTTTCCTGGCGGATAGATACCTGGAACTTGGAAAGAAAAGCTCTGATCAAGAGCTCTCTTCCTTTTTAGAGCTGATTAGTTGCTGTAGCAATATTGCACAGTGCTACGGAAAGCTGGGAGATTATACAAAGGTGCAGATTTACTCTTTGCAGTAATGGGATCTGCTCTCAACATATCCTCCAAACAATTGATTGGACTGAAGAGGCGCTTCAGGTGTATACGTGCCGACGCCTGTGAGTGTGCTCAGCATCATCGTTGAACACAGAATGTTCTAAAATCTGGCTCTTTTAGCATGGATTCCCCAGAACATCAACGTTCTGGAGTATTACACGGTATGCGGCCCACTGGTGTTGTCCTTATGGACTGGATTTTCATGCAGTGGCTATAGTATGGGATAAAACTACTGATCCGAGCTCATGATCATCTCAAAGATTTGGGAAACACGTCCCTCGCCTCTACGTACGGAGCACTCGCTCAAGAGCTCTGCTACGCTGCTTTCCAGACTGGTCACTCTGCAATCAAGTCTTGGGAGGGAACGATATCTTCTCGGGATATTCACGGCCTTCGTCATCCAGAACTCTCTCTCTCATTGACAAGATCAAGCTAACTTATCCTCCTATGCAAGTTCACGGTTCTTGGGAGAAGCTGAGCTATAGTCGTCACGGACAACGAGCAGGACGTTCTACTTTTTCTAGTTGGATATGGCGTGGAAAGCTGTACATATCAGGTGGTGTCGATCCGTCTCAGATGCCACTACATGACATGTGATAAGCTCTATTCTTGTCTCGCCGTATGTTGGTCGACTTAGGTCATCTACCTGAGGTGCTCGCAGCTTTCGGATATGACTTGGACCAGGTTACCGGATCGTCCTTCTCAAATCCCTCTCGCTGGCGGCCTCTCGTCGGCTCGGCCCATGCGCGTTTGGAATAACAAAGCATTCCTTTTTGTCGGAACTCCCACCTTGTATGTTTTTTGATCTCGAAAAGAGCACATGGTCCACTCTTTCTACGTCACTCCCAGCGAGACAGTCCTGGCCTTACGGAAACAATGGTAGGGGTTTTACAGCTTTTGCTACCGAGGTCCTTGAGGATCGGTTCTATGTTTTTGGCGGAGACGACGATGCCACCTCTCTCGGAGTCAACATTCTTATGGCCCTTGATCTGCGTTCTAGGAAATGGGAACATATTAGCGGCACTTCTTCAAATACACCGAAGGCAACCGACCCCAACCTTCGTGTGCTTCCAATGATCTGGTCCGTTGCTTCGGAACGCAAGATATACGTCATGTATGGATCTGCCACTCGGACGACAGCGAGACATTACAGAAAGGTCAGTTCTGTTCTGCATCTCCACGATTGTTCCAGCCATCAGATGTGACATACATTCCAGGCGCACGGTTATGATGAAGATTACACCTATGATGATTTCTGGAGCTTCCATGTTGGAGAAAAGAAGTGGACTCGGGAACGCCGCAGAGGTAGTTTTCCATCTCCCAGGACGGAAGCTGCTTCCACATACAACTCGACTCTTGGTCGGGCGATGGTGTACGGAGGGTATCATGGCAGCCTAGAAACGAGGGACAATACCGAGGGTGCTGTTTTCGGGAGAGTATACCACTTCGCCTTCTTTGGAGACGCATTTGTCTTCGATCCTGAAACTTCAAGCTGGCAACATGTCCTAGTGAAGGGGTTTCCCTCGTATCGTGCTATGTCTGCCTTCGTGTCTGACCCTGACACTGGCAAAACATATCTTTTCGGAGGTATTTGCGACATTCTACTTGGAACTTTCCAGCCACATTAACACATTGGGTGCCCAGTTTAGGATACACCAACGCTCAATATGTTCCTTCCAAAGATCTTGCAACCCGTGTGTTCAATGACGTTTGGCAACTCAAGATCGACCTACCAGGAGGGTATTGGGATCCATCTGATCTCGACCGAGATATCCGTGCTGAAAAGACGGGTCCGTGGAGACGATGCTTCACTTGTGGTAGCTGTGGAATCAGCTGGCAGAAGTGCGGCGGAACATGCGGCGGGAAGTTCTTTTTCTGCTCAAAAGAGTGCCAAAAAGCAGGATGGAAGGAACACAAGTCAACACATGGCTGTCGAAAAATAGAGGCTTGAGGCTTGAGTTTTCGAGGCCCTGGTCCTTTGAATTGTCGCGTCCCTGGCAGATGACGGTTCTTAACTCATTCAAAGCACCTTGACATCTATTCTTATCACTAGCATCTTATCCTGCCCATCTATTCAATTGAGCTTGACATCAGTACCGAAATTCTGGAACTTCTGAGCTACCGTTCATAGAGATAATGAACATCTGGTGGCTATTTTTTGACCCCATTTCTTCGGCGGCAGTTTTTAGGCGCTTGACTCGGAGACCTCAGGTGCGGTGGACATGTTACGGCATCTCAGGAACATCCACGTTGATCTGAGCAAGGATGAACATGGGGAGCATGAACGCTCAACTTGTCTAGTAGGCCTTTCTCAGCATCCAGACAGTCCATGAAGATTCTACACAGGAAGTCAGCGCCTCACAAACGCCTTCTCTCGATTGCTAGGCCAGGAGTTCTCTGGGATCTGTTCATGGTTCCCCCGCAGTTTTGCGCGTTGCGCTATTCTATACGTACGGTTCATCAGATGGCGGACCTCGGATGGAGGGCTCCGCCGCCGTCTGACTCCTGCGAAGCTACACTACGAGAGCCAGATTCAGCCTTGCTAGAGTGGTATTAGACGACGATTCCATGAGAGGTCTCTAATGATGCTCAACTCGCATCACAATTCAAGGAGTCTTGGCCACCTTAGACTCGGAGAGGACGGGCACTGTGTGCACAACTTGATCAAGACATCCGTCCTGGAGATTCGGCCGACGGTAATAATGCTGTCTGGTATTTCTTCTGTGATTCTCGTGAGAGTACTATTATTTTCTCGAAAGGGTGTCAGCAATACCGAGCGGCACAAGGACGGCCTCTTCGGAAGGCTGAGCATCGAGAGAAGAATTGTTCGAGTCGCTGTGAACGAGTACATTCCTTCTCGTAGCTCTGATTTACGGGGGACTGAAAGATTTGCATTCATGTAGCTCCACAAATAAAACATGTTTTCAGATGGAAACATTACTGACAAGTACTGGCCAAAACGCATTACGCCACATCACATCTCGGAGCAACGGTCCGACGCACGCGTCAGGGGCGCTAAAGCGTCACAGCCACTCAATCGCGTTACTTCCTTCACTTCCATCATCTGTAATCCGACCGAGTCCCGAATGCCTATAGACTTGAGCTTTTTACCGACGCTGCCCCCGTCGGACGTCGAACGCGCAATTCAAGTCAGTCAGTCTTGAACTAACTTTACCGCACATCTCCACTTCTAAACCACCGAACAAGTTAATCGAACAAGCTTATGGCTCGAAAACGCACCTTATGCCACCCGAAGAACTGAAGCTTTCGCAGCAGTTTCTGTTTGAAATGCAGAAACAGCCAGAAGCTTGGGGCCTTGTGATCCCCCTCTTGAATCATCCAAATCCTTCCGTACAGTTCTTTGGCGCGCACACAGCTCAGGTCAAGATTACTCGGGACTGGTGAGTCCAGCGCAATGGACGCGTCCTGATGCTGCTGATACGTTTCCAGGGAACTCTTTCCGTCGGAGCATGAAGCAGCACTCCGCGATGTTTTGCTTCAACTGACCATCCACTCTGTTTGCATAACACACAAGAGCAAGGTGATTCTTCGCAAGTTGTTCGTGTCCGTGAGTTCCCCTTTTGTTCACGTCTGAATGCCCCGTCAACCGAAAAATTGAACAGCTTACAGCCCTCGCCCTTAAACTTGTGCCACACCACCCTTCGAGATGGCCTGAATGGGTGATATCCTGTGTAGCTGCACTATCTGGAGGCGGTGCGCCAGCAGATCATATATTGGACTTTCTTTCTATCGCCGCGGAAGAGATCACGTCGGCCAACTTGTCTGGAGCGAGTTTGTCCGTTGTTCTTTTGCTCTCATGATGGTCATGGTTGAACACTGACGTTATTTACAGGGCGATGATGAGGAAGAGTCTCAAGGATTCTTCACATCTAGTGTTGCAGGCTATTCAGTCTTCTATCGCTCATAACCAGCCTCAAAACGTCGTCCTCGCGGCGCTAAGATGCCTTCAGGCGTGGATGATTCAGTACTTCGATCCTATGTGCGTTTATGCATTTATCACGTCTTCATCGTCTCATCGGCGCCTCTCCCTCTAGCGATCTTGAGTCTCTTGTTCCTTTGATTATCGCACAGCTCAGCCCACAGGATGAAACTGTCTTCGTTGCAGCATCGGACACATTACAAGATATTCTTGGCTCTTCGACAACGAAGACAAGATTCGTCACTGAGCCCCTCCTCCTCTGGTTAGATTCCACCGGCTCTGTCATCATTCAGAATACGCAAGAAGATGTCGATGAAATTTCCCACTCTTTAGCCAAGCTCTTAGCTTCCCTTGGGGACCACTCTTCCGAGTACTTTGCTACTGGCATCGTCTCAAAGAAGCTAGTTCCTGGCTCAGATAGCAACCGGACGAGAGGATACCTAACGCAAATGTTCTTGAGAATGGTTCTTACGTATTCTGGTTTGCCAGGCTACTTTGGCGTGGATGAAGAGACGAGCGACTTGATGCTTGGGTTTTGGTACATATTCCAGGAGGCGTTATGGGACTATCCTGGCGCAGGAGATGATGAGCCCCCAGATCCCCAGGAGAAGTCTGATGTTGTCAAGGCAGTGTATATTGAGCTTGTCAAGGTGCTGAGAAAAAAGGTGACATATCCTTCAAATGGCAACGAATGGTCGAGAGGTGAGGACGCCCTTTCTTTCAGCATGCAATATTGACCACTTTATGCAGACCAAGCGGAGAAATTCCGAGTGTATGTTGTTTTTATCAAGTCGACGCCGTGCTGACGCGCTTCCAGATATCGACGGGACGTTGGTGACACTCTGATAAATGCGTATGTCTGCTAGCACATTTTTGCAGCATCGTATTGACAACAATCACACAACAGCTACTATGTCATCCGAAGCGACATGCTACGTTTCTACATCGATGACGCTCTGCAACGACTAAACACTGGAGCTCATTGGGAGGTCAGTTCTTAAAAGTTGAAGGTCATTGTGTATGCTCACTATTCTGAAGGAACTCGAGGCCACTCTCCATTGTGTTATGTGTATTCAAGAAGCGCTCGACTACGACCAGACACCCGAGTTGGGGAATCTTTTCAGCCCGGAATGCCTCAGTCGCTTATCAGCTGCTGGACAAAATCATGCGCGATTGAGAAAGACTACTCTAGTCCTCATAGGTAGGCGATTTACGCCGCATCTTCTCGTCGTCATTGATGCCATCTATACCCACTAGAAACTTACTCGGGATGGTTTGTCACCCAGCCCACTTCTGGGGAGCTTCTTATGGCTGCAGTGGGATACGTCGTTGGTGCATTAACGGACAATGCATTATCGCTTCAGGCTGCATCTGCCTTGAAGACCTTGTGCGACTACAACCGGAAGGCCCTCGCCCCTCAAATCGGCGCTTTTGCTGAACTGCACGCTGGGCTCGCTCGCATACCCGTAAGTGTCTTGGCCTTGGACACCTATCAGAAATGTATTTTAACTCCTGTCCGGTAGGACTTAGAAAAGCCGAAGGTTATGCAGAGCATCTCGAGCGTCATACAGGCATTGCCACCGGCAGATCAAGTTGCGCCGATCGAGGTCCATCTTCAATCCCCTAAGCATTGACGCACGAGCTGATTATATCGGCAGGGTATGGTGGCTCCGATTATACAAAAGCTTGTCGAGATTGTTCAGAATCCAAATGTTATAGTACGCATTCTCACTTCTCTGGCTGACAATTCCCTACACTGACATCCTTCCAGCTCCCCGTTGAAGCTCAAGCACTGGCTATTTTGCAATTAGAGACAATCTCAGGGATAGCGAGCGGTCTCACCCAATCAACGTCATCGTCCGACTCCCTCGGCCTCTCCTTCGAAGATAACCCGGAATCGCAGCGTGAGTTGGAGGAGATCAAACGAGCCAGAGAGAACCCTAGGATCCTTAATCTACGACAAGCCATCATTGCTGCCGTCGGGAGATGTGTGGACATCTTCGGCCAAGACGCTGGTGTCGGACAGGTTCGTCCTCGCCCTTATCTTCTGGATTTTTACTGACACTTGTCTAGGCTTTGACGGAGCTGTTTAGGTCGATCACGTCGCTTCCTTCAGACATGACGATACTCACTTTACCTGCCGCGCCGCTTCTGGAGATTGTGTGTTTTGCTCTTCAGAGACAGGTCACGGCTTCCTGGCTGAGCTTGGTGACAATTTTGGCGACACAACTCAATCCGCCGCCACCATTACCCTTTGCCACAGAACCAGCACAGGAAGAGAAGGGGAGAAGAGAGAGGGAACAGATAGAGCAGGAGGCGCGAAGGGTTATGGAGGTTGCATTGCCAGTGATATTGAGTACATCTCTTGGAATTCTGGGTCTGCCAGGGGCTATGGAAGCAGTGAGTTTGTCATATAACGTAACAGCTCATTCAATGCCGATCCCTCTTCACCAGAACCCAGATATTGTGCAGGTGTTCTTCAACTGCTTGGATAGGGTAGGTCACGATCGTAATCATGCTTTATTATCGTCTCACCGTCTCTTAAAAGATCGCCCAGGAGTTTATCAACACATTTTATACGCTACCTCCTGGCGCTCTGGACGCTCTGATGCAATGTGGCGCGGGTGCGCTAATGCTGCAAGAACGTTATTCGCTCGTTGCTGCCTCTACCTTCCTGGTTAGTCTGAGTGCTTCCTCTTAGGTGTTGCTGTATCCTCATCTGGCCTGTGTTAGGGAACCTTTATTCACCGCTCTTATGTCCATCCCGAATTAGAAACTCCTCGCCAGCAAGTAATGAACGCCCATGGGCCGATGTTGATGCGGGCCATTCTGAGCGGCATAGCGGGTGCTGTCCCGAGAAGCGTCATGCCAAACTTGATAGAGATGTTGTCGACGCTCCTAACGAGATGCGTGCTGGAATCAAGGATCTGGTTGAAGGAGATAATATTTGATGTAAGTGGGAACATGATCTCTTGTCCCCCCCTGCCTGACAGGACTCTGCTAGGCAAACTTCTTCCAGTCCAAGGCTACGGATGAGGCGAAAGAGCGGTTTGTGAGGGCCATTCAAGGGTATGCGGACTGAGGCTTCTTCTCTTTCCTGGTCATCATCGCTGACGATATTATAGGTCGAAATCGTTGAAGCGCACACGAGAAGCAGCACAACAGTTTACACTCGTGGCACGAGGTCTAGAGGGTTCAAATTTCGGATATGCAGCAGTGTAATGACGGTGATGAACATGTCGGGTTTTTATTGTAATGACATGATGGCTGGGACGGTACTATAGCCGACGAACTTCGGGCTTTTCTGGGGGACTAGGGTATCACCACCTTCAATAGGATATGTACATAGTACTCTTACACTTACGCACTGGCGGAGTATGGAGCGTCCTGGGAATAGACGTGTACGAACGACGTGTTGACTCGGAACGGCGAAGCCTCACAGCTGAAACGATCGCGGGTTTCGAAGCGCAACAAAGGCGCGGCAAGAGGGCGCAAGCCCATTTTTAAGTGGCAGAAGCATCACTTAACGGTTTGAAGTCAATGGAAAAGGGAAATCAAAGCTTCACATCTACACCACGGTATAAAGGCAATGGTTCTTTCATAAAGACATGATAGTTGTATTGCGCAGTCTGTCGCCAGTCTAGTAGAGGCTCACCGGACGGAATTCGAGAGGAGGTGATTCGGAAAATGACGTCAAATGATCAGATCGACAGTCATGTGGAAGCTAAAGGACCCGGGTTTCGTGTGGTAAGTTTCACTACTGTTATCAAACTGTTAACGTTTCAGTTATACTTTTGGATTTTCTTCGAATAGACGGACGCCGACATTTCGTATCTTCCCCATTTTTCACTGGCCTAACGACTTAATATGTAGTACAAATTCTGGGCTAAATATTCCACCTTCTCGTGCTTCTGATGTTTCCGCCCATCGATCCCGTGCCTGTGGTCCTCATGCAGAGCCTTGGACTGAATTTTAGCGGTCCGAGCCAAAGGATGCACTCCGGTGAAACGAACGGAACATTCTTCCATGTCGATCGTATAAAAGGCGGCGACGAAATGAAGAACATTTCCCACAGTGAAAGATGATACCTCGTCTTCCTGCTCTCTTGAGTCTCTTTGCAATCTGCAGTTCCTTCTTCTCGGCTGGAGAAGCTGTACCACTTGTGAATGTCACCTCACGAGAGTTATCTTCCGATGCATTCAAGCGAGCCGTTGATGCTCCCTACGTGTTCACCGCCTTTACGTCGGTCTCTGAATCGAACCTATACGTGTACACCTCCGACGATGGTACCAACTTCAGATTGTTGAAGGGTCCTGCCTATACGCCAGCCACTGGGCTGATCAGAGACCCCAGCATCATTCTGCATACCGAGTAAGTTAGACGCATATTGTCCGGGAAGTGATTGATGTAGATTCGTACCATCCTAGTGGGCTGTATTACATTTCGTGTGAGTAAGCCAAACTTTAAGAACTGCGTCTTTCTGAACCACGTTTACAGACACCACTGACTGGAACGGCACGAACTTTGCCATCGCTGTATGTGGAAGGGCAGTATATTTACTCCTCCCTTGTAACTGACCCCCAGACAGAGGAGCTCAGATCTGCTCACCTGGACTCTTCACACTACCGTCACCACCTCGTCATCTATCATTACTCCTTTCAATACATGGGCACCTGTATGCATCCTGTCCTTCTATGGCCTTCAAGCGACTGATCATGTCCCTCGTACTACAGGAGTTCTACAAAGATCCCAACACGGGGAGAATCAATATCGTGGTGTCCCTCTCTACGGGACAATACGGTCCTTTCCTCCCTTACGTCTTCACGGCAAACGACGCCTCTTTGAGATCCTGGTCTGGCCCCGTCGTCATGTCCGGCATCTCCAACGCAGGACTTGGCTACATCGACAGCTTCCCCATATTCTTCCAGTGAGCTTCTCTCGCGATTATCCCTAGTAGACGGTACCCGTATGAACGCGTGCACATCACAGGGGACAATATCACCTGTTCGCCAAGGCGGAAACGAACGGACAGAAACACGTCGAGCACGCCGTGGCTTCCTCTTTGACCGGGCCGTACACCTTTGTCCAGAGGGGTAACTTTGCTGGGTGGGGCCAGGCTGAGGGCGCGTGTTTGACGACGCTGCCTGATGGAACGTTCCGATTGTGAGTGGGCTGGAATGCTGCTGGTGCTTATGCTGATGTGATGATTAGGTATGCGGACGGATATAGCACTGGTAAATACGTCTACTCTGACTCTAGGGACTTGTACAATTGGTCGGCGACGAGAGAGCTTCCGGGAGGTTTGAGCGGGTTCGTGAGGCACGGGACGGTGTTGAGGCAGTGATCTCGTCCAGGTGTTATCGATCTGATTTTGATTTCTGCGTCTCCTCGGATGGACATCTGGCATATGTACGGATACTTGTGTGTGTGCTTTCGTCCCCGTTGAGGACCCATAATATCATTCCAAAATTATGCGTGGCGCTGGTGTAGTAAGTAGTATCATGAGTAGTAAAATACAACCTGTGAGGGTTCAATGCGTAGGAATACATATGGCATGACCGTAATAGGGTAGGAATAAGTAAGATTATTAAGTCTCTGTATCGTGTCGGGGAAAGCGCCGGGCTCAATGCTATAGGGTCATCGTACCTCGTTCCAAAGGCCGTTCGATTTTTCCGTCCTCGGCACGCATCACAGGTGCGCCACTATGTCTGCACGCCATGGCAGTCTCCCAGGTGTACGGGAGAATGTTCGTGACTGCATAGCGCTTCTGGTTGATCGTATTGAGGACGACAATCTTGTAGATGCCTGGTTTGGATGTTTCGTTGTACTGAATGCACAGTAACATTTGTGAGAAGCGATGATGGGGGAGTGGGAAAGAACATTTACTTCAAGAAGCGTTGCCGGTACCCATACATGCGGCCATTGGGGGTTGGTTATGCCTAATGCGTTGCTTTTTAGGCGGGTGTAGACAAGGGACTGACAAATTCAGATTAAGTGTCTTGGGCCCCAACGTTGGCATGGAAAACGGAAAAAGGCCACATACCGCTTGTTGCGACCTCCGTAGGCACTCTTGGGCAGTGAGGTCGGGTGGAGGTGAACAGCGGTCACGGATTTCACCAAGGAAGTGGAAGTATTTCTCTTCTAGGGGATTCTCCAGACTTGACCCTGCGAGGCGGACTCTGTACCAGCGAGCGTGTACACCTATCTAAAGATTCATGCGAACATCAGCTTGTGTTCGATGTGGCTACTTGTCAAAACATGTACCGGGCCTGAGGTTCGTCCCTTCGCGATGACCATCCCAGACTCCCACGGGCTCCAGTCGCGTGTGTCTTTGCGGAATCGCCGCACGAAGACGTTCTGGTTGAGCTGGCAAAAAGTTAGGAAGGGTGGCGGCAGGGAAACTGGCACCAGTGGCGAATGCTCACGTCAAAATCTGTCTCGTCTTGTCCGTCCAAGTTGCATGCGCGGCAGCCGAGAGGAGGAAGGGTGGTAGTAGGGAAGTTGGAGGTACGCGTAAACAATTCGCGCTGGCATGTCAAAGTGGGAGGGATGAAGGGCTTGCTCTTGAGTTTGCGTGTGGCCGCGGGGGATCGGCAACTAGGGCGAGAGATGCTGCGTGCTCGTTTCCTCGTGAGGGAGATGGAGGGAATGACTTGATGGTTCTCCACCCTGGGAGTAAGAGGTAAGGATACAGGTGGTAGGATCGTTGGCTTTGTCGTGGACGGCCGGCGTTGCATGGGTTCGTAGAGAGGCATAACTTAGGAAAGGAATGGGTGGGAACAATAATAGTAAGGGCCTGTATGAATGTTCTTGATCTTTATACTGGCGCTGACATCCGGAAGGATGTTTTTGTCATCATGATCTTTTGACGCGGAGCCGCCACACGAAGGGGCTATGATCGTGAAGAACAAGACAACTTCCAAATCGGGGGTTGCGATGGAAGTCAAAAGAACAACAAGGGCGTCCAAATGGCGACTGCAGGACAAGAGTCTCGGATTTACGTCTGAAATAATTGTGGGGCAACATATTTTCAGTGCAGGTCAAAAATTAAACAAGACAAGAAATTCCAATGTGGAAGAACGCGTAGACGTCCCCGTAGCCTGTAGGTGTGCATGGTTGATGTCACCATGTGTTCCATTTTGACGTTAAGTACATGTAGCCTTCCGGGTCAAGCTGGGTCAAGGATTCGATCAGTGATAGTAACCCGCGAATACAATAGTAGAGATCTTCATTCTAGACGCCCACAATAAATGCTTTTGTTTTCAGATTGGTAATGGCTGGCTGATTCTCAGCTCATCCACATTGGCGGTCTCTGCAATGGGAGATGCAAAGCGGATGCACGGTGTGTAGTGGTCGACGTCGTTAGTAGTGCACCATCGCATACGTACTGGGCATGCATATGTCAACTAAGGTATGTATACAGTATCCGATAGCATCTCCAGGATTGCTCCTTGTTTTTCCATTGCCTACCCAACCTAAATCGATGAGTGAGTTTGGAGAGGAGAGGAAAAAGTCCAGGAGATGTAAAACTTTTCAAAACGGACCCGGGTAAAAAGACCAGCGCCGCTGACCTAGAAATTTAAGCTGGCGGCTTCCACACCCAATCCCTAAATACCACCCTTGTTCATTGCGAGGAAATTTGAAAAACCAAACATCTAAGCATAGGAGAATTGCAGCGCTCGTCAGACCGACGCCTCTCGTAGGAAATATCGCCGATGTTACTGTATCGGGATGAAGCCACGGTCACATGACGATGTTGAAGGAGAATTGATGAACACGAGGATTTCGGCTGGCATTTCCTGTCTTGTTCCACACCCCCTCAAGTCGGCGTGTTTTATTTTTTGGCGTTAGGCCTTTTTATATTTCAAGCTCCTCAAGATGTCTGCACAAGTCTATCCAGCCCAAATCTACTCAAAACCAAATCCATTTCCCTCAATCCAGCCGCTCCGGCGCCACCCGCTCACCAATGCTGCCCGACAGAACTATAATAATCAGCCACAACTGCCGCAGGGAACCCCGCCCAAAGCGCACGACAAACAGCGAAATCCAGCATCACCACCCTTGTCTCGCCAGAACAGCAAAACAACCCCGCCGTCTCCTCCCAGAGTTATTCGTGACAGCAGCGGCGCTTTTCAGTTCCAACGGATTGGATTCCTGGGCGAGGTACGTCTTTATCTGTCGCGGCATATCCATCTTCTTACTTTCCTCTTCAGGGCGGCTTCGCACGAGTGTATGAAGTCAGAGATCCGAAAGGCATCAAATCCGCTTGCAAAGTCGTCACCAAGTCTTCCCTCAAGACCAAGAAAGCGAAAACTAAAGTATGTTTCCAAGGACACGACAACAATGACAGGCCTAATAGATTACTCCTAGCTCTACGCCGAAATCAAGATTCACCGGTCTCTCGAACACCCCAATATTGTCTCTTTTCAGGAATGTTTCGAAGATGACGACAACGTTTACATGACCCTCGAACTTTGCCATTGCGGATCTCTCATGGACATGATGCGTCGTCGTCGTCGTTTCACCGAGCCGGAAGCTCGTTTCTTCATGGTCCAGATCGTCGGAGCGTGTTTTTACATGCACACGCATCAAGTCA
>RZIO01000005.1:835562-862086 GCA_004338095.1 Gloeostereum incarnatum | reverse complement strand
CCTCGCCGCTCTGATCGAGAACCCGGGAGAGCGCAAGAAGACCATCTGTGGGACGCCTAATTACATCGCCCCAGAAGTCCTCTTTGATACCGCCAACGGCCACAGTTTCGAAGTAGACACATGGTCCATCGGTGTCATCATGTACACCCTTGCTGTTGGACGACCTCCGTTCCAAACCAAAGACGTCAAGGCCATTTACAAGTAAGTGCCATTTGAACGGTGTTGGCCCAAGTTGCTGACCGTGTTGTAGACGCATCCGCGATAATGATTACGAGTTTCCAACTGACCGCAACGTTTCTCCTGACGCCCAGGACCTCGTCCAGTTCATCCTGGAGCCAGACCCCCAGAGACGGCCGACCCTGCACGAGATTGTCGGACATGTTTTCTTCACGCTCGGGACCTTCCCCCCCTTCATCCCCTTGACTGCCTACGACACTGCACCCGAATTCTACGGCATCTCTCGTTCCCAGAGCCAGAAGAACTATCGTACTGTTCGACGAGCCTCTCTCTTGGACGAGGATCAAGTCACGTCCATCGCCGTTCCTAAACCTTCAGTGTCATCGCACCAGCCCACTTCTTCGATTGCCAGTACCGCGAGCACCGCGACTGCGACGAAGAGCGTGACATCGAGCATCGCGCAACAGGAGAAGGAATTCCAAAAGGCCGTACAGCCTGGGTCGCCTATTTCTGCGCTGTTGAGCTCAGCGAGGCAGCCGCTCGTGATGAGTACTGCTCCGACTGGGGCGAATGCAAGGGAATCTCCGTTGTTTAGGAAGCTGCAGGCGGCAGGGGCGCGTTCACCGTTGGGTCCTGGGAAGGTTGATGTCGGTGCTGGCCGGGCTGCTGGAAGGGGCTTGCAGGGTATCGCGGAGGAGGACGGGAGAGATGAGAAATGGGAGCATGAGCAGGCTGTCAGGATGAAAGAGCTCGAATCGCAGAAGGCGAGGATCGTTGCTCAGATGGTGCCCCCAAGAGAGGAAACTGTAAAGTTTTCTACTTTGGAGAAGGGTAAGGGTAAGGAGGTTCCAGTGGAGAGGGAAAAGGCGGTCAGGGCTCGCGATCGGGAGAACTTGCCTCCCACGAATGATGAGCGTAGGCGTGCTAAGGAGATTGGAACCTTGAAAGGTAATGGACACTGTTTATTCTGCTGGGCTTGCCTATTAATTCCACTTCTGTTTAGCTTCCACCTTGAGCCATGCATCCGTGGCGGCGCCCATCGTCAAAGTCAACGCGTTCGATGCTGCAGCTCATGTCCTCACGCTCGCGTTCGATGCCAAGGCGGTCGGGAAGCTTTTCCGAGATCCTAGAGAGGACGCACACCTACCTCTTCCCATGGAACGTGTGTTTATAGTCTCCTGGGTTGATTACTGCAATAAGTATGGCATGGCGTACGCTCTAACAGACGGAAGTGTCGGTGTGCATTTCAACGATAGCACCACTTTAGTGTTGAGTGCAAACAAGCAGTGCGTCATACTGATCGTAATCGCCATATAAACACGAAGACTGATGTTGTTTTATCAGACACTTCGACTATATTACCTCTCGTAGACAGGGTACCGTCTATGTTCGCAAGTCCCACACCGTGGATGAGTACCCAGAGGATCTGAAGAGCAAGGTTTACCTTCTCAAGCATTTTGAGAGATACATCATGGACCGCCTGTGGGGAGAGCACGAATACACCTTTGAGGACAAGGAAAGGGCGAAGGGTATGGAGTGGGTGCAGAAGTATCTCAGGATGAAGCACGTCATTGTCTTCAAGCTGAGTCACGACGTCTTGCAGGTCAGCATCTCCTACTGGAGCTGTTGCTTCGCACACTGACCTTCATTTTCCCTTGCGTCCAGTTTAATTTTTACGACCACACGAAACTCATCCTGTCCTCCCACGGGTTGGTCGTGACGTACATCGACAAGAACTACAAGATTACGAGATACACGTTGAGCGAAATCATGGCACAGGCCTTGAGGCCCCCTTCGCATGACATTGATCCGGAGCAGGTTAAGGCGAACCAGAAATTGGTGGACAAGCTGAAATACTGCAAAGAGGTGCTAATCAGCATCCATTCTGCTAGTGCCAACGGTGGTTCGCCGGAGGAAGTGCCGGGTGATTTGGGGGTTAGCACGAAGGCGTCGAAGGCTTCGTTGCGGTGAGGTGAGTTGCTTGAAACCCAAGGCGACGTTAGGTCGCTGCCTTTTTTTCTGCCATGTCATTTGTATTTATCCAATTGGCATACCCCACACGCAAAGTCCAACGCATCCATCTCTGTCCATCCATCACTATTATTCTATTCTTTTCACGATTTCGCTTGCATACGTCTTTAGTTCCGACAGCTTCAATGATAGTTTTATGGCTGTAAGGTTATTTGTGTGTGATGGGTAGAGGAGGAGGATAGGAGCACTGCCACCGGCGCCTTTTAGTTGCCGCTATCATGCAATAACATGGACCCACGACATGATGGCAAAATGGCCATTGACGACACTAGCAATTTCCATTTGTATAGGCACGCTTCTCGCGTTGAATTGCATGTGGATAGGCCTGCGGAGGACGAGTCCGCCAGTATTCCAATCGCCTTGCTGCTAAGTTCTACTGGGTGTGGCGCCAAATAACAGGAACGCTACCTTCGTCAGCGTTCCGCGGCCGTCTTTTTCCGCTTCGCTGACAGCGACGTTTCTTCCAGACATGAGAGATAAAGACTTCATTGAGCGAGATAACGACTTTCCGATCACTAATTATAGATATGCGCTTCCCACCATAAAAACAGCTCTTTCACTGAATTTTTTTCCGAGCACCCTTCTCCCTTTTCCTGCCATGTCGACTCAGATTGACGCTTCGGCGCCTATCCTCGCACAGTCTGTTGGCTATGGAGTCGTGTTGGGCATGGGTTTCGGCTTCGCGGGTCTTATGCTTATCATTAGCAAGCTCACCTCGCGGTATACGGAGCATTCGGCTTCCGAGTCCTCCGAGGAGTACACGTCTGCCAGTCGGTCGTTAAAGCCTGGTTTGATCGCGTCTGGTATTGTGTCCGCCGCGACGTGGGCAGCTACTTTGCTGCAGGTATGTTTGATGCGTCCTTGACACCTGATCTCTATCTTATTTTTGGGTTATGTAGTCTTGCACTGTGTGCATTGCTTACGGTTTACCTGGACCCTGGTGGTATGGTGCGGGAAGTGCGACACAGATTGTGAGATTTCTATACCGTCCTCAACTTCTCCGCTCCCGTGATTGATACTCTGTTCTTTCTAGATGGCTTTCGCTCAGAACGCCATCCAACTGAAACGAAATGCACCGGGAGCACACACGTTCTTAGAAGTCATCGGTGCGCGTTGGGGGACATTTGCCCACTTGAGTTTCATGTTCTTTGGTCTTGGGACAAGTCAGTCTTAGTTCTTCGACAAGCTTCTCATATCTTACCATCTCTCGCAGACATAATGTCCGTCTATTCGTCCTATCATGGCCTATCTCTTGAATCTCACGCGTTTTATCCAGCCTAACGTCTCAGCTCATCACAGGAGGTAGCAGTACGGTCACGACACTCACCGGGATGAACACCATTGCGGCTTGCTTTATAATCCCCATCAGTGTCGTAGTATACACTCTTGTTGGTGGTATCCGAGCCAGTGCGTTTTCTAGCCCTCGACAAGCTTCTGCCTGGTGACCGTAACTTTTCACTAGCCTTCTTCTCGGACTATATCCACACTGTGCTCATCTTTGGCATCATCCTTGCGTTCTCGTTCTCTACCTTCGCCACGAACGAATTCTTGGGATCCCCTTCCAAAGTTTATGACCTCCTGCAAGTTGCTGCCCAGAATTACCCCGTGCAAGGCAATGCCGGTGGTTCATACACTACGTTCCGGTCGGAGAATGGGCTGGTCTTTGGTATCATCGTCATGGTCTCTGGATTTGGTGAGATTCTTATCGTTCGTGCCAATGAATACCTGTCGTCTGATCGGAATCTAGCCACCGTCTATATGGATCAGACCTACTGGTAAGCTTCTAAACCTTTCGATGTTTGAGATGAGTACTCAATAGCTCCCCGGACTCAGGCAACGCGCGGTCGCCAGCAAGGCGAGCACCTCCGTCAAGGGCTACATTCTCGGAGGATTTGCTTTCCTTCCTGTTCCATACGCGTTCGCCACGGCTGCCGGTCTTGCCATGGTCGCCCTGTCCGCCTCTCCTGATTCTCCTTACATGCGCCTAACTCCAGCACAGTGGGGATTAACTGCTCCCGCTGCCGCCACAGCGCTCATGGGCAAGTCTGGTGCCACCTTGCTGCTGATCGTTCTGTTCTTGGCAGTGACTTCTGCGGTACGTCACCACCTTCATTTTCTTCAAAAAGGATTGCGATCCTGACGTTGAACCGATTTAGGCATCCGCTGAGCTCGTCGCTGTATCATCCATCCTGACATATGACATCTATAAACGTTACTTCAACCCTCACGCTACAGATAAACAGATTCTTTTTGTATCTCATATAGGTGTCGTTGCGTTTGGTCTTTTCATGGGTGTCTTGGGTGTCATCTTCTATGAGATCGGCATCTCGCTATCTTGGCTTTGTATGTCGCCTACTTTGGATCCATGCAGATGGAACTGACCCATGTATAGACGGATTCACTGGCGTATTTGCCTCCTCTGGCGTGTTCCCCGTTGGTCTCTGCCTTCGTTCCCGACACGCCAACAAGTGGGGTTGCCTCGCTGGTCTCTGGGTCGGGTTCATCTGCGGTGTGGCGGCGTGGCTGGGCACAGCTGCTGGATACGGGGTAAAGAGTTCCATGGTATCTTGTTTACCTTACGCTTACCGGGTTCCAGGGTGCTGTGACTGTTGAGACGACCGGAGGCTCGTACGAGCAACTCGCAGGAAATGCGGGCTCCTTCTTTATTGCTGGCATCATCTCTGGTACTGTTTCGTACTTCTGGCCCGAGAACTTTGACTTCGAAGTCACCCGGAGGTTAAACGCGTTTCAGCCGGAGGACGTGGTGGATGCCGAAGGACACCATGCTCCTCCCCCGACTTCTGACGATGCCAGTGGAAAACTTTCCACTGACAAAACGACAATAATCGATGTCAACGTCGAGAAGGGCCCGATGGATACGATTCATGTACACAACGATGTATCAGATGCGCAGCTCTATGCTGATTTTAGGCTGTCAGTCTGGTTGACAATCGGCTTGTTTGTGCTGTACGTTGCTTCCCTCCCGTTGTCTCAATCAATGTACTTACATTTTCTTTCAAGGTTGTGCTGTTTTATGTATGTTCCTCCTTGGACGATAATCAGAGTCAGAGCTGCTTACTGAAACATCCCCTCAGGCCTTGTATGATGGTTATTCCCAAACTTTGGTCCAAGGTATGTGGCGCCGAGTATAATCCGTGCTTTGTTTTACACATCATGAAGGCTGGATTCACGTGGTGGATCGTGTTTTCGATCATCTGGACGTTTGTCGCGGGATACATCGTTGTCATTTATCCCTTGGTATGTACCATAAGGATCTTCTCAGACTTGCCGAACGTCTGACTTCAATCTTGTCAGTGGGAATCTCGGAGAGCACTCTGGGCCATCTCACAAGGTATTTGGGCAGACATCAGCAGGAAGAAAGCGTTATAGAGGGACATATCATGTTATTTTTCATAATTTACAGGTTCGGATGTCTACTTTACCTCTGTACTTGTTAGAAATTTAGCTTAGATTTGTGGCATTGTGTGGCGTAATTCAGGCATACGCAATCTTGAACGCCCAGGCGTCCTCGACTAAAGAGAGCTGCTCTTCATCAACAGATAGTTCAAAGACGCCTTCCGAAGTCCAATGCCATGCGAGGGGTTCACTACAATTTGTTGGCCCAAGAAAAGTTGCCACATCGCCCTCCTTTAAAGGCAATGGAAGTGTGGCGCGGACAGTCCCGTTGAGCGGATAAGTCAACGAAGTGATGTAGAAGGCATCAGGCTTCGTTGTCTGGTCAGGAAGAGACCTGAGTTACGCTGGGCAGGAATGATCTGGGTGTGGGACCACTCACGAAACGAAGATCTTCTTCCTCCGCTGAGACGTACCAGTATTGGGTGTCGTAGATCGCTTCTCCGCTGTTAACTTATTAGGGGGACTGCAAGTTCCGGATGCATAGACAGATCAACATACGCGAACTTCAGCCACCGCCCCACTTTCAACAGGGAATCCCTCGAAGGAGGGACGATCGTCCCATCAGCCGTCGGACCGACATCGATCAGATAGTTCCCGTTCTTGGAGACGATGTCGATTAGAGAATGAAGCACGTAGGTCGCATTTCTGTAAGAGGAATCCGGGGTATCTCGGTTGTATCCATAAGAATATGGATCCGATCCTTCGCTTGATTCCCATTTCCGAAGCTCTGCAAGCTTGCTCAGCAATCTACTACATGGTGGGAGTTTGAGAGAATGGCGCAGTACTTACTCAAATGGCTAGTAGCAGAATATTCGGGATTCTAACAAGCCTTTCTAGTGAGCTTGATACGAAGCGCAGCTATCTTGCTCACATCAAAATCGGAGTAGTTAGCGCCACATCGTGCATTGGCTAGGACCTGTCTCCCATTCTCCTTAGCCCAGTTGAACCACTTGGGCGCTGCGGGTTAGGATCCATCAGTCCACGAAGACTGGTGACAGAATCATCTCTCAACTGACCTATTTCAGGGAATATTGTTGCGCCACCGACATCACACCACAAAATATCCGTTTCGTACTTATAGAACAGAGCCTCCATTTGTGGCTTCATGATGTCCTGCAGAAAATCGTCGACCTCGACGTATCCCGTGTATGGCTCCAGTTCGCTCGCGTTGTAGGCATTTCTGAGCTTCAAGGTCAGCACCGAAAATTGAGCTGAAACAACACTTACTGCGCAAGACCTCCTGCAAATCCAGTCCGTTGGAAGATATGATAACCTACCTGAGCACGTGAAATTAGTTCATATTGAGAGACAGAGTGAGTGTTCGATGTACAGTTCCTTCCGCTCCTCTTCGGTGATACAGATCATCTCCACCACCGGCAATGCCATACTTTTGATAGGCAGGGCTGAACCATTCAGGCAAGGAGAAGTAAAGCTATGTAGAGAAGAGAAAAATCGGAATCACTAATACTCGAGGGGGGATTCCTACGTACGCCACGATGTAGCTGAGGCTGAGTATCTCTAGTGACGTTGATGATCTCGCCAATCAGGTCACGTCTACATGTCAAGTGAGTACTGCCACTGTACAGAGACGAGAGCATGAACATACTTTGGTCCATACATCAGGGAATTCCGGTTGGATGAACTACCTGTGTCGAACAACGAGAAGCCGTCATGGTGTTTCGTCGTGATAACCTGTGGAAGAGGATCAGGGGCATCCGTTTTTCCATGAAACAACCACGCATACATAGTATCTTGCCCCAATGTCAACCACAAACTGCACAAACTCTTCCGCGTCGAACTCACTCGCAGTGAAATCCGGAAAGAAGTCATCGTACAGAAAGTCCTCGCCATACAGCTCTTTGTGATAGGTCCAAACGGCAGACGACGAGTTGGCAGGATTGTGTTGCCAATACCAGTACCATTCCGCGTACTGCGTTCCGGAAACCGTCCATGCTGGGACAGAATAGATACCTGAACGCTCCTTATTGCAGTGTACATGCACAGAGCTTAAAGGGTACACTTACCCCAATGAACAAACAGTCCAAACTTTGCTCCATCAAACCACTCCGCACTCTCGTGCGTCTGGAGACTTTCATCGCCGGCATAGTAGTCAGGTATCCCAGCTGTCACTTCCCACATAGCTCCGACCTCTTTTCCGTCAATGAGAACCTGCGCGTCGGAGATCACGGTCCCCGCCTCGACACCGTCTTCGTTGACAACTCCGACGACAACACGGACCTGGTCCCCTCCGCGCAGGCGCTTGATAGAACCTGGAATCACCGTTCGCAATGAGGAAGAGGAGATGGTTATGTTGAGTTCAGAGGTGACCCATGATGTAGATGGAGCGGTGCTTGAGGCGAAATTGTTCAGGGTGATCTCCAATAGCTGGACGTGCACTCCTTCGATGATCCGGAATCTAGAAAACGAATTGGACCGGGTGTAAAGAGTGTGTGATGCCCAGAACTCACTTGGTAGTGCTCCGGAGATTCTGCACACCTAACAAAGGACCTTCTGTTTCTTCATCCGAGCCGGATGAGATTAATGTCATGGCGAAGATGTGTATGCTGACGGTTCCAGTCAACTGGGAGCTTCCTGTTTGGCTAGGGAGTGGTTGAGCCATAGTTGCCAGCAGCATGCGCTCTTACTCACTTGGGAAGGATAAGGCCAGTGAGAACTTTGGAATTATCTAGATGATGCTCAAAGGTGAACATCCTGGTGATATTATCTACTCAACAGAATGAGCTATCGCACGTAATCCAGGGGAGGTGTTCTCACAATTCCGAAATGTGGTCCCGTTAGATAGCTCAAAGTTCAAGAATGGAGCTGTGATCGGTCTGTCGTGGGCAATCGATCTCAAGAGATCCTTCAGTGATATTTAGGGCATGCGTACCCATTGGAAGGATTCTTCAACCACCAAGGCGCGACGACAAATCCCAAGCTCTCCTTATTCTCATCCTCATATAGCGCGAAGAATTCCCCATTGACGTACGAAATCCCGTCTGTAGCACTCAAGAAGTTGAACGAGTGATATTTTCCTTGAGGGAGAGAAATCGTCTGGCCAGAACAGTTGATGTTGTCATATGGAAGCGAGAGGTCGGTGAAATTTGGTAGAGTATACTATGTAATCGGTAATCAGGTAGAGGGAGAGAGAATTCACGGACTCGGACCGCTGCACGAACGTGTATAGCCGCGTCTATCAGTGTGCCGGTAGGAAGATACTCTGCTGGATACGACCCATTGTGCCCGTCAAAGTTGGCGAGTGTTCCTTCGGTTGCTGCCGCCTTGTTGTTGAGAAAGGGTGCAAGATCAACTTGAGTTTGAACAATGGCCGCATTCACGGAAGAGAGAAGGAAGATGCTGTGACGAGCCCAGAGTGAGATTAAGCGCGTAGGAATGATAGAGAGCTTACCTGCATAGTAAAATAAACAAGACCATGATATATGGGAAGAAGAATAGACAAACCGCCCATCCCGCAGTGGGTGAGCAGAAGAACCACGGTGGGATGACTTTGTCGGTCGGCCCGACATGATCATGCATGATGCATAGGGCCTTCTGCCTTCACCTGACCCAGATAAGAAAAGCCAGTGTGATAAATTGAGAAACCTCGATGATTGACCGGGGGTGGGATGAAACTAGAGTGTATTGCAGTGTTCAAAATATATTAGTGGTGTCGAACTGTAACCCCGTAAGTCGAAATATTGTTGATGGGTTGATCTAGCAGATCTCACGGGCCGGCTGAAGTATGATGGGCGCATCTTGTGCTTACACACCTACTATGCCAGAATCCAAACCATCTCCGCATGAATATGTCCCTCTCACACCCAGTCAAGAGGAGGCTCTCAGTGCCTTCAAAGAAAGCCTCACCAAAGCTGAACTCTGGTCGAGCGGAGATGGTAAACCGTCTCATGACGATGTTACTCTCATGTGAGTCCGCGATATGTCCTGAACATTGAAATAAATGTGAAATATCATTGCAAAAGACGTTTCCTCCGAGCACGCCTCTTCGATCCTGCCCAAGCCCAGAATCAATTCGCTGCCACTGAGGCTTGGAGGAAGAAACACAGTGTAGATCAGCTTTACGCCTCGTTCGATCCAGTCGAGTTTGAAGATTCTAGAAAGTTTTATCCGAGATGGACTGGTCGAAGAGATAAGGTGCATTTCCTCTAAATATCAACACTATTCTCGCATTTTGAACTCTACTGCTTAGAACGGCCGTCCGGTCTACGTCTACGTCTTAGCAGCCCTAGCCCGAGTCCAGAAAGACATAGATCGCGTCCCCCCAGAACGCAGATTCCAACGCATGTATAAATCTACCTCTCTATTTCCCCTCTCTCCCTCATCCAAATCCAAATTTCTTACCCTCACAGAGTCGCCTTGTACGAAGCCATGACACGAATGATCCTCCCCATGTGCTCTCACCTCCCCCACTACCCACCAGGGACACCCATATCCTCTACAACCACAATAATAGACCTCAAAGACGTCTCTCTATCATCCATGTGGACATGGAGAAATCACCTCCAAGAAGCATCCAAGCTCGCGACGGCGAACTATCCCGAGACGCTCAACGTTATCGCCGTCGTCAATTCTCCTTCCTTCTTCCCTACTATCTGGGGATGGATCAAGGTTCGTCTTCTCCTCTTCTCTCTCCGGACGTACTGGAAAACTGACGCGTACTAGGGCTGGTTTGATGAGGGAACGAGGGAGAAGATATACATCCTTGGTAAAGACCCCGGTCCCACTCTCCGGGAGCTTATCGACGCGAACGACCTTCCGAAAGTGTATGGAGGAGAGCTAGAGTGGAATTTCAATGACCCTCCGAACCTCGATGAGGACACGAAGAATCTCATCGGAGAGATGCCTTTTGGACCCGTCGTGTTCTCCGATGGTCGTGTCATCAGATTCTCCGAGGAAGGGGGCGATACTTCCAAACCGGAGAAGGAGAAGGAGGAAGGACAATCTAAGCAATAGATGGATGTAATATAGCGAGCTCTAATAACGTACACTCGATCCGGTTTGCATTGAAACGGGCTGACTCTAAATCTAGGAGCTGTCTAAATTGCATGACCCTTATCTGGGACCCCTCTACTGCTTCCCCTTCCCCTTCCCCTCATGTCTCTTCCCAAAATGTCTCTCCAAAGTCGACTTGGACGAAAACACCCTCGGACACTCTTTACACCCGTACCCAGTCTTCATCCCATGCATCGCCACCTCATGCCTCAACCTGTCGTGCTTCCTAGAGAACCGCCGCGCACATCCATGGGCCGAGCATCTGAACCCTTCCCCCGGTCCTTTTTTGTCGGATGGAGAAGGAGGGGAGGAGGAAGACGAAGTCGAGGACGATGGGGATACGATATCATCAATTGCGGGCAGCGCGGAGGTGGATGATAAGCAGTCCGTCTCGTCCGGCGCTTGGGAGAGATCAAGCCGTGGTGTCGTCGTGTCTAATTATCATGGGCTTCAAGTACATAGCGGTGGGGACCAGAAGTAACTCACAAGGAAAAAATGTACTGAATGGTTCCGAGTCTTGAAGCGGGAAAGGCGCGATAGGAATCGGATTCCAATGTGGCGCTTCTCTCAAAGAGTTCCTCTCCGAGTCTGGAAAGAGCGTGCCCTCCCCATTCACGCCTACGATTACAGTGGTCAGTTCGACCTGAGTAGGACTCATCACCTCCACGCACCGGTAGTGGTAGCCCACACAGACAAATACCGCCCTCCATCCATTCGCTCATGATCGTCAAAATGAAGCTGAAAGTCATCCATCGAGAGCCTATGATGTCCGTGACTCCACAGTAGTGAACACGTCGAGGGCCTTATATCGAAGCTGACTGCCCTGTCGTTGAGAGAGAACGTGACTTGACAGAGACAGAGGTCCTTCAACGAGAGCGTGAGCGGGGACATCTTGGGAGGAGAGAGTCTATGTGTAATCCAGACTGGGCCCAAGGTAGAAGAGGTGATAGGAGTTTTCAATCGTCTCAGATAAATATCGCCCTGTCCGGCGCGCCGTGAATTTCTGATCTTGTTCGAAAACGCCGATCCAGAGGGATTATTGCCATCGGTATCGGATTTGCTTCAGAAGTCAACATGCAAGAGACAGGGAATCCGAAGAAGAGACATTTGATGAGGCACAGCGGCAGAAGAGCGAAGGTAAAGGCCGGGGGGAGAAGTGACCGAGCGCCCAACGAACGCCCGAACAAGACGTCGTGAACCTTCAGATGCGGATTTGTATGCATTGCAACCGTTATGTGCCCTAGTTTTTTTATGCACCATTCTGTATTGAAATGGCAGTGAACACCGCATCACTGATGTACAGGCAACCTTTCATTCAATTTTTAGTCTTACAGATACAAGGAGTAATCATCCTAGAATCCAGTCAGCTAAAAAGGAAACAGAAACAACATGCAAGTTTACATCTGCACCCAAAGCAGCATCCCGGGCAACGTGTGAGCGGCGCGTTCTTAGGATGGTCCTTTTTGAAAGCGCAGCATCGACAGTATATCCTGTCCAGATGATGTGAGCAATACACTAGTTGACCAGAGGCAGTGACCCCTGGACATCCCCCCCTCGTCGCTGCAAGTGACCATCTTGCACCTACCACATGCACGTAGCGACGCCTCACAGAGCGGGCCTTTGTCTGCATGCAGTTCTGGTTCTTCCTCCGACTCGGAGATATCGCCAGTTTCAACGATGGCCTCGTACAGCGTCTTGAGTTGAATTGATGTCAGTCAGTATTACGGCTTCCCTTCGCACCGAATAAGCTGTTCGCACCTTGACACGACGCAGAGCCTCTTCCTGACGCCTAAGTACCTCCCGTTTCTCCTCTTCTATATCTTCTACTACCATTGACTCAATCTGATCAAGAACTCAATCAAGCTCGCGCCAAGAGTCATATTCTTTGTCTTTAAATCTATCTTAACGATACGAGGACGGCTTACGTTCAGCAGAAATGGCGTGGGCCTGGAATTATGCGGGGTAACTTCCCGTATGCGAAGGAGAATTTTGAGTTGGTCAGGTGTCTCTCCATGACTGAATAGTATTACAGGGGAGCTAGTCTTTGGATTGAAGTACGCTGGAGTTTTGGAAGGGTATAGCTCGCGGTAGACTAATTGCATTGCTTGGAGGACTACATTCCGGTACTGCAGAGTACGAGGAGATGGTTCAAAGTGGTTTATAAAGATTGTTTTCCATGCGAAAATGTTGTCCCAGTCCCATAGTTTTTTGATATGAAGCCATGGTGGTGGAAGTTAGTGTCACGACAGGTCACACTTTCCGTTGCCAATATGTGGCGTGCCCGCTCACGTGCCATAAATTTTGGGATAGCGGGGGCGTCGGTCGGGAGTCACTGGCAGATCTGACTAACTTTATTTTGCGCCACCACCACCATCCAGTATCTAGATCGCTGAGGGATGGAGTTCATTGCAGCCCCAGCTGTTCATCGAGTGCTCTGTGCAGACTGTGGTATGTGTCCTCAAGAGATACGTTTAATCTGTAATTTTTTGATCTCTCTGAACAGGAACGC
Source organism: Gloeostereum incarnatum (assembly GCA_004338095.1). NCBI lineage: Eukaryota > Fungi > Basidiomycota > Agaricomycetes > Agaricales > Cyphellaceae > Gloeostereum > Gloeostereum incarnatum. Next base: position 848,942 of record RZIO01000005.1, on the reverse strand, counting down.
CGATCGTACCCAACTCTGCAAATCTCTGTGTATCTTGTCTACGGAATACGTGTTGTCACGTCCTAAATACCTGATGTACTGTACTAATCCACGACCGATTTAAGTATCGACATCACAGAAGGGATCCCAAAACAGACCTCTGTCTCTTTCTGTAGGAATTGCGAACGCTTCCTCTCTCCCCCTCAGCAATGGCTACTCGCACGACCCGAATCTTCAGAACTACTCGCTATATGTCTGAAGAACTACTAAAGGACTCAATAAAGTCCGGCTTACGGAGGCGCACTTTATCTGGACGGAACCACATTCTAAGCGGCTTCGCGTGTCTCTGACTATACAAAAAGAGGTGCGAGGCAAGATCTGCCCCTCTTAATCCTTCCCTAACCATCCCACAGGTCCTCACGAGCACAATATTAGAGCAAACATTCGAGATCGAGTACCTCGTCCAGCACGGCCAATGCCCCGATTGCGCCAAGCTAGCCGCCAAAAATACCTGGAAAGCTCTCGTCCAAGTCCGCCAAAAGGTTCCCCATAAACGGACGTTCCTCTACCTGGAACAACTCATTCTCAAGCACGGAGCGCAGAAGGATACAATATCAGTCAAGGAAGTAAGAGACGGCCTCGACTTTTTCTACAGCCAGCGGAATCACGCAATAAAAATGGTGGAATTCTTAGGTAGTGTTGTTCCTACACGGTAAGCAGAACACACACTCTTCGCACCCCATGTTCTTACTCATCCATTATGCGTAGATCAAAAGGCTCCGAACAGCTCCTCTCCTCCGATACGCACAGCGGAACTGCCAACTACAAATTCACCTACTCGGTCGAGATCATCCCGATCTGCAAAGACGACCTCGTGTGCATACCCCTCAAGCTCGCGCGCCAGATGAGCAACATCAACCCCCTCACCATCTGTGTCCGCGTAGGAAACTCCCTCCAGTTCCTCGACCCCTCCACGCTTCAATCATGCGACATCTCCGCACCGACATATTGGCGCGCGCCCTTCGACAATATCGCGACGGTCAGCGACCTCGTCGAGTTCACCGTGCTCGACATCGAGCCCGATCGGAGTCGGTCCAAGGGGAAGTGGGTTTTGGCCGATGCGCAGGTGGCCGTGGCTGGTGCGTTCCGGTCTGCACGGAATGGGGACGGCGAGGATGATGGGATGATGGACTTTGAGAGTACGGGCCTGGTGAACCAGATTTTCCACACGCGGACGCATCTGGGTGGGATCCTACAGCCCGGGGATACCGTGTTGGGTTACCATCTCACGAACTCCAACTTCAACTCAGACGACTTTGCGCAGCTGTCGAGTGATTGGATTCCGGATATCATTTTGGTGAAGAAGACGTATCCGAACAGGAGGAAGAAGAACAGGACGAGGAATTGGAAGTTGAGGAGTATTGGGAAGGAGGCTGGGGAGGAGGGTGAGACTGGTGGTGGGCGGGGTGTTGTGGGGAGGATGGGTGGGAGGGATCAGAGGAAAGTGGAGGAGGATTATGAGCTGTTCTTGAGGGATCTGGAGGAAGATCCGGAGTTGAGAGGTGCCGTTAATCTCTATAAGGCTTCGAAGATGGACACGAGCGGCGCCGGTGCTGTTGCAAAGGGCAAGAAGAAGACCCAGTACGCGATGGATCTTGACGAGGCACCTCCGGCACCACCCGCGGTTGTTGACAAAGAAGACGAAGAGGAGAAGGAAGAGGAACCCGATTTCCCGGATGTGCGGTTGGATGAGCTCCTGGAAGACTTCGACGAGATGACACTGGGGGATGGGGGCGAAGAGATTTAACTGATTTTTTGATTGTTATACAGTATTTCCAGTAGTTGCAGTGTAATAGATATTAGAGAACATCACTTTGTGTACTAGAACCGGGGTATTTTTCGAGAGCCTACGCTGTACATCGAGTACATCCAATGACCTATACCTTCAAGTGCCTCAATGAGATTGATACAATTGGTCTAATGAAGGGCGGGAAGTGGCCAGGCAGGCAACGCCGCCGTCTTCTGCCGTAGATCTTATGGCACGGCGATCACACTTTGCGAGAACCCAACATCATGGAATCTCCAGGTGTGAAAGATTCGAGCCATTGCACGTATCACAAAGAGCGTGTGGTTCATTTGCTTGACCTAGACAATTTTTTTGCTGCAAACATACAGGTTTCTATTTAGCACAAATTGAGAGCGCCACATCATCAAATGACACTGCCACCAGGTTCCTATCGCCAAGTAACTTTAACTACCATGGCTATGCGACCTTCCTCAAATGTATCGTTTGATCACCCTCTCGTTTCTAAGACGCTCTTCTTTCCAGTGAAGCTGAATCCACTCGCAACAGCTCGCTCGCTGTTTGTGGCCAATTACCCCTTTCAGTCTTGGGAATCCTGGGAACGTATTCTGGAGGCGACTAACGACTTGTCTACGACGCGATTCATGACCCTCAGTGCTCCCGCAAAGCTTTCCGGATTCCATTTTTACTCAGAATCTACCACTCGGGAGCTATTCTTTGTTTTCACGGAAAATCCAATTGGCATCCACGAACACTGTTACGGGATCCTATCTTCTGAAGACACCTCAGAATCTCGTACCATTCAAACTTACCTTCCTTTCCAACCAGCACACAGGAGGCCCCTTTATATCCACACAACGCCGTCTGTTTGTGAAACCATAGTGAAAGGCTCTACGGCCCGTGCGCAATCTACTGAACGTCGTTTTACCACCCACAATTTGGGACGATTGGCGGAATGGATCATGCAAGATTATGCAAGTGCGAATGTCTGTGCTGCCCTCACTGGTCAGCAAAGAGATTCTGGAGCCCTTTCATTAGAGTATTTTATCTTTGACCAGCTGACTCTGGACGAAGTTGACCTCTGCTGTACGACAGAACCAGCACAGACGGTATTCAACGATCTCTCAGCTCTTTTACAGTGAGAAATACATTGGAACTATCCGTCTCCAGTGCTCATACGTGGCGATCCTAGGCTTCTTTATGACTACAGCCAACCACGGGTGTCGGATACCATCGACTGGGTTAATATCGCCTCGGAGTGTGCAGAGGTACCTCAGGTCCTTGCTGTAGCAACGCCGCAATACTGCAACGGGCTCAATCCCTGTATCGCACTCGCTATATTCCAGATACAGAGCTACCTGCAATCTTTCTCCCTGAGATGAGACATCGCTTCGACTACCTCGTTCTTCCGCTGTAGTTGTTCATGACCATGGAATGTTCAATCCAATCCCAGCCACAGACGTCAAAGTTGTCGTACTGGATGCGCATGGAGTAGTTTTCGTACGTACTTCGATTCAACTTGAAGTGTAATCTGACTTGATTCTTGACAGGATGAACAAGTCGCTATTGTTAAAGGTCTTTTCGTTGCTGGTAGCGACAGGCAATCACGTTTCCCTCCACTGTGCTGGCCAACTATTTATGGAATTCTTTGTACACGAATGCCAGGATAGCCCTCGACCACTTCTGGATGTTGTCCGTGCGGCGTTGACGCACTCGTCAAAGACCTTGGGATTGTGCCTGGTCCCAAGTCAATCGAGGATGCTGTTTCCAGTATTACAACTCCTGGCACTATCCCTAACACATTTCGGACGCTCTCTGATCTGAAGTGCGCGGGATATCATGTCGTCCTTCTTCTGCCTGAAGACAGATATCCCTCCGAGCTTATAGAAATGGACGTCCCAGCATTCAGGAGCGGGACACACTCGGAATGGTACACGAACACTGGCCCTGTCTTGGACGATCTCCTTCCGTTTTGCACGCTTCATCTTCCCGACATGTCGAAATCTGAAATCGTTGTTGTCAGTAACTCAGCCTCACGGATCCTTGAACAAGCTTTTAATCGTGGTTTCTCGTCGGTGCTTGTCCAACGTGAGGGAGATTTCGAAGCAGCTATTGTCGCCCCAAGATATCCTGTCACACTCCGCTTGAAGGACCTTTCGCTTCTTCCTAGAAACCTGCCAGATGCAGCCCAACCGGTGGAGGCAGCCGTTAGTGACGAGAATTGGTGCTCCGTTCACGTAGGTGTCCGTGTTGCTCCCTTTACGAGTCGTAACGCTTTTTACTTTTTTGATGCTTTCTCATTGTCGGACAGTGGGTCCAGTCCTTTTTCTAGTAGCTGAGATGTTATATTAAACGGTCATGACAGGCGTGGACGTCTTCGCTGGGCAACACCGTCTTACGGGACGACCTCTTATTGCCAAGACTGAAGCTGATTTGGTTGACGTCGTGGATGAGGGCGTGCAGTCTGATGGCACAGGGTCCATGATAGCCTATGAAGCAACGATGTATTCTATCTTGCGAGGTGTGCAGGGCATCATTACAGCAGCGATATTCTTGTGATGGAACGGTTGGGACCGACTTTGGAAGAGCTCCGTCGACACTGTCGTGGGCGGCTGACGCTCCAGACGGTGCTGATGCTCGCAGACCAAATCCTGCGGTATCTCCCATGTTTACACGAATGTCCTTCATCCTGACGCGCTCTGTTCTCTCAGCTCACACGGATTCGTGACGTCCACCGCCGTGGCATCGTCCTTTCGAAGCTTAACGAAGTCTCGACTCGTTTTCCGTGACGAGTGCATTAATAATCCTACCGTGGCCATGATAAAATTTAAAGAGTCGCTAGACGGGCACGCCATAGTTCAATGCTTTATGGCATGCGCCGCACTCGGAGTCGTCGTCGTTCGGTTTGAAGTTCTGTGACACTGCCACTGGCCGCTTCTTCAACTTTTCCCGTTACTTTAAATGTTTCTCCTCGTCAATAAGTTTCAACGAAACTCTTTGAGTCCCAGACTAGTGGTGCTGCGGCAGTCAAGCCATCCATCCTTTTGTTGGTATCATGAAAGAACCGCTGACCTCGCTGCCGACGAGGCCCCTCCCAAGCTGTGATGTTCTTCTCGTGGTTTCTCGTGCAACTGTCGTTCTGGATGCAACTCATATCATAGCTGATGGTGACTATGTGCCCCACCCCTTGTTCAAGTCAAGAAGTCAATGACTGAGGAGGAACTTGAGCTGGCGTCTCGAGGCGATGTGATAATCTGGGATCAGAAGCATGTAAAAATCTTACGCAAGGGCTTCTCTACTCTCCTTGTATCCATCTGGATCGTCCTTTCTGCTATGCAGAACAGTTTTTACGATGTCCTCTCGAGGTGCGGCCAAGCTCCCAATCTGTTCATCCCGTTTTGCAAACAAGCTTTCTTGTAGAAGAGCTGGTGGACTCTTCTACCTCTTTCAATCCATCCCAAGACACCATCGCAGTTTTTAACCGACTCGCTTTCACCGGCCTTGTCTTTCCTTCCAGCGATCTTCACACCAGCGATCCGACGTACGCGTAATAAGACATGGTACAGCATGGATTGTCTATGGGTCATCCTATCTTGTCACTTATGGACATCAGACCGCCGATGAGACGAAACCTTCGTTTGGGGTATGCTTCACTCAGGCGGGCTTGATTTACGGTGTGCCGGCGTTGTCAGTGCATGTTGCAGGCCTTTTGATTTGTTTGTGCTTACACTTGACATTACGTACAGGACGTCGAGTGCGATCGCATGTTTTATGGTCGAGGTGTGTTTGTACCGCTGCACCCATAACTGATCTAATATGCACGTAGGTCTATCTTGGGCTGACGGCCGTTCTGTGGAGTCGGAAGAACAAGTCAGAAGACTGGGTGATTAGCACGGTATGAAGTTTCTTTTGGCATTGATCGATCTGGGACAATTACTGGAACTTAAACAGCTGGTACTCTACCCGTGGGTCGTATTCTTGATTGGACCCATGATGGTAGGTTCTCTAGATTCATGTTCTGCGGAGCTTCGTTTCACTAGGACCTCTTTCACAGATGGTAGTTGACCGGAAGTCTGTGCAGCTTGATCCTAATGGGTTTTACTGTCATGTTAAGAACGGCCATCAATATGTGAAGTCTCTCCGTTCTCCCCTGGTCCCGCTCGTAACATTTTCTTACAGGGGATATTTCCCAGCTAGCTTTACCCTCCTGGCTTCAACCGTCTACATTATCATTGATGGTCTGTAACAGTGTTATGACCGAATTGGGTCAGATCTAATAGCACTTTCTAGTCTATACCTTGATCATCATCTACAAAAGCAGGGTACTTTTCCGGCGGATCCGCCTCAACAAGGACGCTACTTCCAAGAGCGTCGAGTTCTCCATTTCGATTCAGGTGAGGATGCTGATTTTTACTTTGATTCTTTTGCTGCTATGGTGTGAGTGTCTGGCTGCTCATCCTATGTCGCGTTCTCGTTCAATACTGGCAACGCAGGTTGACTGGAATATTTGTCGCGAGGGGGAAGAAGGGGGGTGTTCCATGGGATCTCACGCTACAATGCTGTAAGTCTCTGTTGTGTGAGTCTCGTGTGCGTATTTACCTTACGCCCTGAATAGTGCCTCTATTTGCCGCATTGACGTTCGGTGTTCAAAAAGTATTTCAATCTTTTTTCTCGTCTTCCTTCCGCCTTTATCAAGCACTTGCAGGATATCATCCAGGCTTGGACATCGCTTATAATTCGTATATGCACGTTCTGGAAGGAAAAAATCATACCAGCCGAACCGGCACTCTCACCTTCATCCTTCCTACCGTCGTCTTCGCAACAACTACGGCCATTACCATCCTCATATTATGGAAAAGCCGATCAATGCTGACCACCGACATTTCGTATGGGTACACCGGTGTATCCGATTTTCTTCCAAACTAAAAAGACACGCTCTTTGTTCCAGTACAATACTTTCCAAATGTATACTCCATTTCTCCAAAAAGATATTAATGCTCCGTCTCCTCCCAGGTCCTCCCGACAGTCTTAACGAGATCGGCCTCGGTCACCTGCTTGCCACTGCTGAAGTATCCTGCAGCGATTTTGGCGTCGATCTCGACGCGAGAGTCGGGTGGGATGAGATGGTCTGCGAAAGGACAAGTTAAAAGATGCAGATAACGAGGCGCAGAGACAGACATACCGGGAATATCGTATCGGCGAAGAATAGGAATACCGCTGTTGACGATGGCATCGTATTTCCTGCGGGTTATGATGTATTCAGAGACGAGCATGAGAGGGGAAGATATAAAGCTCACATGTCGCTCATGCTAACCATGTTGTCGATCTTGCGGATACCCAGCCAGTGGAGAACATCCGGCATCAAAGCCTGAATAACAATGTGTAAGTTATGACCTGAGGTCAATCGAGGAGTGACCTCGTACCTGGAAACGCATGTCCTTGACTCCAGCAATCAGCTCAGTAGACTTGAAGTACTTGTCGGCAGAATCGCCACCGCGCTTGCGGAGGTTGTACACAAGGTACCTAAGTCGGTGAGAACCTGAAAAGGGAGGTGAAAACAACGACATACTTCGTGACCTCGCCCAAAGCACGTCCCTCCTTCCTGAAGTACACGACCACACCGACACCACCTGTACGTTGTTGATCAGCGAAAAATAAGAATATGTAAGGGAGTAATGTCGTACCCTTCTGAGCACCGCGGATACACTCCTCGATGGCGTAGATCAGATAGGGTTTGCATGTGCAGATGTCTGACCCAAAAACGTCGGATCCATTGCCTGGTACCGTCAGTTCAGTGATTAGCAGGAGAACCCATGCGATGGAGACGACGGACATTCATCATGGACACGTAAGGTCAGCTCCTTGCTTTCGTCATACATATACTCCGGGGGCCCGACTGTGAAGGACAACATCAGCAAGGCGGGATTGTAAATGAGGCGGGACCGTACATATATAAACGGTCAAGTTGCCGATGGGCGGGAGGAAAACTTTGATGTCCGGGCGAGTGATGAGCTCAGGGTACATTCCTCCCGTGTCCTCGAATAAGGCACGGCGGAGAAGGCTTTCAGAACTGGTAGAGATGGAAAACATATTAGTAACCAGATCAAGAACGAATAAAAGAGACCCGACATACATCCCAAATCGCTCAGCGACACCTGGAAGATACCAAACGGGCTCGACAGCGGCTTTGCTCACGTTAATCTCAACACCACTATACTCTGGACTATCGCTACCGTCGACGTTCTTCAGTGGCCTACTCTTCAAAACGATCTTTCCATCTACGCTGATTTGGCCTTTACGCGCGCTGTCATCAACCTCACTCAATTTCATATGCGCTTTAGTCACTGCAATACTCGGACGGACATCGAGGCCAAACTCCTCAATCTCCTTACGAAATACAGAAGGAACGAGATGACCCCAAGGGTCGAAAGAGACAATCTTGGAAGGATCAAACCAGGAAGGCTGAGGCGGGATCAGAACGGGAGGTTCGGTCTTGCTGTAGTCAGGTTTATGAGTCGGTGAAAGTGATCCCATGGCGATCGAAAGGGCGCGATAAATGCTATAAGAGCCGGAGTGGGCACCGATGGCGTTGCGATGCTTGATCGAGGACGCTAGGCGAGAGCAGATAACGGGTCCACGGACAGAGGCTTCAGTGGCGCCCCACTTCATCTGGTACGGAACATTCCCATGCTGGTCGGGGTACGCTGGCGATGGAACGTGTTAGAACCAGGTGTATTTCCGATGAAAGGATGCACGTACTGGTCAGGTTGACTCGGCCGGGGTATAGGAGCCTCTCTCGCTCCCTATCGGTGACGATACCACTGCCAGAAGGGGTTCCAACATTAGGTTCGGCGGACGAGAGAGAAACTTTGGCTGGGACGGAAACACTGGAGACAGATGACGGGGACACGGCGATGTCTGACACTGAAGACGATACCCTGCCTGGAATGGGTACACCTTCTGGCTCAGGAGTATCCTTAACTGTGATAGCATCCAACTGGATTGACAGGGGTCAGAACTTCAGTGTATAATTGATCCACGAGGCATGGAGAGGTACCTTTGCCTGCATTGTCTGCTGAGACACCTGGAGTGTTTGCAGCTGAGCAAGGATCTGGGTCAATATTGCATCTGATACGGTCATTCTGAAGAAAGTATCGTTTTATTCGTTCTACGCTTGTGGTGGGAGAAGAAGAAGAAGAAAAAGGGCTGCCTATCATCCGGTGCCATATTTATACCTGCAGGCGCCCGCTTCCGATCAACCCTTATCGGTATCATGTGATGTCGCGGCGGACGCGCCACCGGCCGCCACACGCGCATTCCAACTCTTGCCTCTCATGCCATCCTAATGCAACCATAAAGTCGCTGTTATATGTACCCTGAAGGGGGACTGACGCCACTGGCTCACGAATTATTTAGAAAGTATGGAACCACAAGGATAAGACCATGCGCGCAACATGCGCGTCTCGATCATACTAGAGATAACTCGCCCACCGGTATAGATAACCACAGATTACGATGTCGAGGAGGGAATGAAGGAAGTAAATACAGCAGTCCTCATCTGGAAAGCTGGCGCTCGGGACGCACTCCAGGGATTTCCAACACCAGCCGACGCTTTGATAGGATTTCAATCCCGAGAGGGGCATTCGGACGTGCCTTGACGCCACATACCTTTATCCTATCCCAAATCATGGAGGTAACAAGGGAAGTTTGCCTCAGTTCTTCGGCACATCCGCGGAAGTTCTCCTAACAAAGCGGCGGCGCTTCGTGGTACTGGATGTCTGCATTTCCTCGATACCGTCCGAGTCCAGTAGATTCTAGTCCGGTCATCTCTTGTAAAGCTTTCACGAGAATCGTCAGGTCCAGCAATCCAGAGCAGGATACTTATGTCTTATGGACCCAGATAAAACGAATCCGGCTCCAATATTGATAGCATTGTACGCATCTTGCACACACCTTACACGATGCACGACGGTATGAGTACTAAATTTATAAAATAATGACGGAAAGGGGAAAGGAGGAACGGAATACACGAGATCATACGTACACGGTACACGGAATACAAGGGAGGAGGAGGGAGGGATGGAAGGAGGGTATTTCACTACGCCTGCATGACCTCGAAAATGATAAGCGTTAATAGAACCCAGGATTGTATTCTTACACCCCTCTCCGCGAGGTAGACGGGGTAGGCGTCCTCCTAGAGTTGAAAATGAGAAAGCACCGAGTAACACCGTAGGAAGGTAAACTCACCCCGTGTTTGCCATCCCGGTCCACCAAACGTTCGGTGGTGGCAACGGGGTGCTTCGAGTCTTTCGCCCATAGCTTGAAGATGAAACCGTCGGGAAAGGCGGGGAGGTTATCCCCTACCGGTTCTGTCTTCCACCGGTACTCCACTCCATCAGGGCCGGTAAAGATACGATGGTCCGAGCTGGAAATTTGAAGACACGTCAATGAGAACTTGTAGAACAAGACGAGGACTCACAAGGGGCCAGCACGCGTCAGAACTTCCTTGAGAGGCATAGTCTTGGATCCCATGGTTACTCTTACAAACACAGAAGCGTCGATAAGACGAGAAAATAAAGCTAGCATAACGAACATACCTGCTCTTCGACAAGGACTTTGGAACCCACTCTATTTTCGCGATCTCAGCGCCATTGGAAGCATGCCCGCCCTCCTGAAAGACGGTTACATCCCCCACAGTAGAAGCCGAGTGAGTCACAGATCGGTCAAGTGTGTCTTTATTCGTGAAGGTGATCTGACGAGTGTCAGATATAACGGGATAACATAGGACAGGAAAAAACATACAATGTTTCCACTGGTACCACCTCCCACAGGGATCAAAGGCGAAGATTTCCTCCATAGACGCTTCACATAGTGATCGGGAATGATCGCAGGCGATTCGACACCGTACTCAGACCCATCACTATGCTCAGTAGATCTGACAACAAAATGTGTAGCCATCGGTGAGCGCTATGAGCCAGGAGTTGGGGTAGCGAGCAAGGAGGATATGAAACAGAAAGTTATATTTCCATCCAGAAAAAGTTGAGGAACAACTTGGATCCGACCCCAAAAAGGATATTTCAATTGCGCCACCGGATCCGGAAGTAAAGATTCACGTAAGATGTAGGGGTGCCCCACGGGGCGATTGATCGTCAGGCCATAGAACTTACATGTAGACGCAGAAGGCGCGGCTTCTTAAAACACAGGCGCGACATTTATCAGGGCATGTATGAACTACTTTGCGCCTCACATTCCCGAGTCATGTTGAGACTCTGCCGAATACGCGCTTCATTTAGGCCGGGTCACATAGGAACAGGCTAGTCTCTCGAAGCCAGACTGACAATATCGCTGTATGATGGGGCCAATATTGAATGCATGGTTCGGGAATTATGTAGCAGTGGGTCTCGACTGAATAGTCTGAACCTGAAGTACAGGGGGCTGGAGCTGGATAAGCTACCTCGAGTCAACGCGTAGGCTGTTTCTTGCGAAGTGCCTCAAACAGGGTCTTGCATGTTGGCAGCGACGCATCACGCCAATGGTTTCGACTGAAAAGAAAGGATAGAGATAGAGATACTTACTATCTTACTTGGTGTTTCGGTATGTGAGAATAAGTGTTGTTGGACTCGGATTGGGAGATGTTGACGGTATGAATGGTTTGTTCTATCCTATACCTGCAAGCTGTTGCTCGGTATGGGTACCTGCCCTAGAACCGTCGAATATACAACCACCTGATTATCAGCTGTCTACGCCGATCCCCTTGTTGTTTGGTTACATCTTACCTCTCCACTTCCGACCCAACGCTAGATACCTTGTCCAAGTCATCAACACTATCCCGAAGAGAATCGTTCTCATGCCCTTGTCCACCAATTCTTTCGATGGAGCGATCGTAACCAAGGAGCTTTCGTTCAAGATCTTTGTCAATGGATTGGTCAGGCCTGACATGAGCAAATGCCAGTCCTAGAAGGACTCGAGCAATTATTTCATGATCCTATGGACGTCAACGGTGAAACGCTGATCATCCAAGACATGAAGGGAGAAAACACACACCTGGACAAAGTTGAATGGCTCAGAAACCATGATATGAGAACGAGCGAAGAACCATAATCGAGTATTCTTGTCTTCTGCCAAAATTGCGACGAGGATCATTGGTTAGCATATGTCGCCCACTTCAGAGGATTTTGCGCCAATTGTACCATTCCGCGTAAGTTGAAAATATTGGATAGGCAAGGGGTTGTCTAGTCCACGTCACTCCTGTTTTCAGCCGTATCTTCCGGTTCCTCTTCTATAGCCAGAACAATGTGCCGATATTATCACCGTTGAGGTTGCAAGAAAGGTAACCGCCTCGCATGTTGTTATTTACGTCTGACTGTGATGTTGCACTAGAGTAGTATCCAGCTGAGATACAAGCGTCGTGTTTACAAATTCTCCTTCGGTTGTATCACTTCATTGGCAAAGCTGGAAAACGACTGGTACGCGACAGAGCCATTAACCACGGTGACGAGAGGAAAAAGAGCCTCGGGGACGATAGCGGCCAAGAAGTAGTCGACGGAAACCACAGGAACGGAGACAATGTCCTCTACAGCAGTGCAAGCACTCGATGAAAGCATGTGGCTGCTAAAGCAGAGAGGTTTTTAAAAATTTATCGCATACCAGGCCCGATATGGTAGGTATGACTCACGCGTTGTGTCGGCCTGTGTCGGCACGCCGCACCTAACCTAATTGCATAGTTGTTCTCAGTTCTGTGACTGTCATGTACCGTAGTACAGTGAACTACCAGCTATGCAATGTCAAAATGTGGTACTTCATTCGGAAGGCGAAACTGTACTGAGTGGTACTGTAAACATATGCATACGTCGTATGGTATTTCTTGAATCGACAATACAAAAACACAAGGGGAAGATCATATATAATACCACTTATCGCAAGCTTTTGGGTCAAGAAAAGAAAGAGAAAATACTTTATGGACGTAATACACAGAGGACGGAAGGTGAGACAGACGAAGCTTACTGATCTGCAACAATGGGAACTATCTGTCCACCCTTGGCAGCAGTAGGAGTGAACGTATGCCAGCGGTCGTTGTACCGGACGTCCAGCGGGCGCCCACCGTACATGTATTGCTGGAATTTTGCTGAAGATATGTTAGTATGATAGCAGAGGACAATGATCGGATTACATGAACTCACCTATAGCAGTTCCTGCTTCTTCGGCGGCAGCGAACTGAACGACACCGCATCCCTTGCTCCTCGTCCCGTCAAACAAGATCTCGGCGAGTTCCACCTGACCGGTCGTCTCGAACAGCTCGACAAGATCCTCATTCGCTGTCGACCAAGGCAACTAAGTAGCGAATATCAGTACACGGAACAGAGAGACAACATAACAAGACTACGCACGTTGCGGACCATGATTTGCTGACTAGGCTCGGGCTCGACATAGGGAGCGTTCCCGAATCCTGCACCTCCGCCTCCACCCATATATCCACCTCCCTGGGTGTATCCGTCCATCCTCAGCCCACCTCCGCCACCGCCACCAGCACCTGCAGTGACCTGGTCAGGGCCTGAGTAGTCTCGGTAGATGTCACTGTTAAAGTCACGTCCTCCTCC
>RZIO01000005.1:793003-833597 GCA_004338095.1 Gloeostereum incarnatum | reverse complement strand
GCACTGCTGCTCGATGGCAGAGGCTTGTCCTCGATGTCGTCCTTCGTTTTCATATCAATATCCATCTTCAATCTGGTTCAACCTTGTGGCGTAAGGGAAAGAGGGTTCCGGCTGAGTCAGTTTTTTTTCTGACCGCCCAAAAAAGTGACACGTCACGCGCTGTCACAACGAAAACCGGAGCCGCTCCTCGTGGCGCTGCAGGATTGGTCCCGCTTTGACCATTTGGTGCTCAAGCGCTCACAGTCTGCGAATGCTTACTTGAGGATCTCAAGACAGAATAGCTAATTTCACCATCCATCTTGGCTCATTCAGGACCGTCGCTAGCTGCTTCGGCCTGACTATCTGTCTGCAAATGCCTCTATCAGCCTCGACGACGATGGGTCTCCGAATCGCGTCAACCAGAACAAAAAAATTTTTGAAAAAAATAGTCTAGGAAAATGTCTCGTAACGAAGAATCGTAGGGACTACCACTTTCATCAGTCCGGATTGAACATCGCTAGTCCATCCATTGGAACTTGCTGCCACGTCTTAGCATACACTACGCTTGGCGTCCATGTCCATTCCCTTGCCGGCTCTCGCTCCGTCTTTCCCTTCTGTGACTTTTGGGAGGTGCAATGGTGTACATTCCTTTATTGTTCAGCGCCCCGTTCCCGATTAGCATACCATCTTCTCTGCTGTGGCGTGGCTAAATCTTATTGTCTCTCTGTCGCACAGACTTCTGGACATCGGCAGGTCTCAGACAGAAAACTAATCAACATTCAGTATGTAGTGACGTACTATCCCAGCAAACAATAAACTGCCTGTACCTCGCTTATTGTCTTGAAGCTTTGACCGTGTGGCCGAGTCTTCCGACGGGAAAAACCGTCTCACTACTTTCGGACCTCCACGCTCTCGTATAAAAGCTGCGTAGATTGGTCCAAGAGTTCTCCAGCCTCCATCACACTCCCTCGCCCGCTCCCCTATTTTCGAGCCCCACCCATCCTCACTCGCTCACATCACACAAATGGACGCTTTCAACACCATTTTCCCCAACGCTTCCGTTGAGGATATCACCGCCTCCATGCCTCCTTCCGACGAGGAGAAGAGTGGATCAGGGAGTGGAAACATCGCTTACTGCGTCATCGCATAAACTTCCTTTCCCATAAGGCCTCAACCGTGTCAGTATATTCTTCTTGTTCGGCTCTGCCTTCATCATGCTTACGCTTTTCTCCAGAACGTTGAGCCTACATAAACATTCATATCCCGCGCAACCTAACCATCTTCGACCGCGCCTCATATGATGGCGCACTTTCTTGTTTCGATCCCCCGATGTGCTTTATACCGGGCTGGAATATCCTTCTTCTTACTTTTGTTGTCAACCTTTCGTGTCTACTGTATTTTGTTTTGATCATCGGGGAAACCGGAGGGTTCAAGCTGTAGTCTTTAGATATTTCATTGTAAACTATTTGCACGCAAGACCTTTTCTTATCAACATGGCCTGTTGTCCAAAATCATCTCAACTTGAATTTCTGTGCAAAACGAAACTGGATTACCATGCACATAACTTGGTTGTGTACATACCTAGCTCTAGGGCCAAAAAGAACAGGGCTCCTTTTATAAACGTTGCATTAAGAGGGAATCGAACCCCCGGCGGGTCGAAACATGTGCCCAAATTCGGAACTTGTGGCAACGACCCAGGTTACCACTACCCCATTAATGCTATACTGTATATCACTTGAAGGTAAGTATAAGTTAAGTCCTTCCTTTGGAGACCAATCCAAGACAAATGGAGAGTTTGCATAGATCTCGTGGACGGTACGTACTGCCTAACATCTAAGTATAAGTGACCTCCCCATAAAACTCGTAGTAAGTATCTATAGTACAAAAACACAACCTACGCGCGCGCTGCAAAGTAGATACATCTGGAAAGTCGTTTTTTAGTCCGGTTATGTTTTCGAAAATATTCCCGCAGAACAGATAGAAAAAGAAGAACGAGCAAGCAGTAGTAGTAGTAATACACTGAACCTCAATGATTTCCCGTCCATGGCTCTATATGTTACCAAGAGAGAGATAAAAAATTGAATAAGAGCGTATGAATTTAATGAGAGCTCTTTCCCGCATTTACCTCATCAGGGAAGATCTCCAGCATGTGTTCGACAATCTCCTGAGGGGTTGTAACATGCCAGCTTGCAAGCGTCCTCTTGGAGCTGTGCCCAACGGCGGTGGTGAAGATGGCATCAGGGGTAATAGATAGCTCAACTTCGGGGAATTTCTTCCCGGGGTTGGGAAGAGTAACAGCAAGCGGAGCTTCCATGGTGACTTTGGAGGACAGCACGCCAACACTAGAGACGGAGCCACTGAGAGATGCGGATGAAGGGGGGAAGAGGAGTAGTGCGCGGAACATGTCTTCATCCGTCTATAAAAAGAACAGGATGAGGAGAGGACAGAGAAGGAAGGCAAGTGTTACGGACCTTGTCGTCACCCGCACAGAAGATGAATTCGGCATCGGGGTTCTCATACAAGATCCGCTTGACGATCTCACCCTACGACAGCTAGGGTGAGCGAACAGCCAAGCGATAACGGGACAAAACCTACCTTGTTTATAGCGATCGGTCGTACTTCGAGATTCTTCTTGCCCACCAAGACTAAACACGTAGCGATGAGAATATTAAACAACAACACGATGTGGGGACCATACCTTCGATAGGTCTCTTGTGAGCCAAATTGTTCTCAAGGAGATCCTGACACTGTCTACACTGGAATTGCCTGGTAAATCGTCAGAACCAACATTGATAAAGATCAAGATGCTGATTGCCACATACCCCCACTCCGGATCGCTCGAACGATAATGCCACGTAATTGCGCTCTTCTTGACCTCAATATGGCTTCCAGTCGTACGCTAGATCCTCCAGGGTTAGCACCATAGTCAGCCTGCGAACAATTAATGAAACGCACCTCCGTGTAATATTTGAACACCTCCAAAACCTCGCTCATCCAGCTCATATCCAACGCCTCCGTAAAGTTCATCCACTCCTTCTCTCCAGGCCCCCGAATAAACCCGCCATGTTCCGCACTGAACCCGATCTTATCGAGGTGCCCTAAATGCTGTTCAAGGAAGTCTCCATCCCGTCCAGAGATGATGTATACGACGTTCTGTGGGTCCTCCGATAGCTTTCGCAGCGCCACAAGGGTTTGCTCAGTCGGTGTGGCCATCGATGGAATCTTGACAATCGGCGCCAGAGTGCCGTCGTAATCGAACAAGAACAACCTCTTCTTCGCGTGCCTGTACTTTTCTTGCAAGACCTCTTTTGGGATGTATGGCGTTTGGCGGGCGGTGTCCTGGCTATTCATCTGCGAGAGGAGCATCTTCACGAGTACGGCGGCCCATGAGTGCGAGGTGTGTGTTGTCACGACTTTGTGCAGCTTCTGATGCCGATGGAGTTTCTCGCCTTCAGACATTATCAGGCCTTGGTTAATCGCCGCCGCCACATCCTGCAGAGATATATCAGTATTGAACGAAAGAATGAAAAGCGGCTAGGTGCTACCCCGAGGTTCCAAGGATTAACTTGCAGAGCATCCTCCATGTTCTTGCTGATGCCCATGAACTCACTCAGCACGCTTGGGCTCTTCTTTGTCTTTTCCTGGGCGATAACAAACTCCATCGAAGTCGTGTTCATGCCGTCGCGAAGAGGTGTGATGACGGCGAGATCTGCGACAGAAAGCAGCGCGTAGAACTCATCCTTCTTGAGCGTCTGATGACTGTGAGCGAGTGAGTACTCAACATGTTGTTATGCTTATATAGGACGTACTAGTGATGGACCGGGATGAAGTCAAGGCTGCCATACTCTCCGTTGATGTGGGCTACCATCTCGCTGACCTGTCTCTCGAGCTTGGGGGAGTCAGTGAGGGCCGGAGACGTTACTTGGATCATAACGACGTTTCCGATCCATTCGGGGTAGTCCTGGAGAAGCTTCTCAAAAGCACGAAGCTGAGAGAGAGTCAGAAGCGAAGATACATAGGACGATGGGATACTGACCTTTTGAAGAACACCTTTGACAACGTCGAGCTTATCACGGCCGACGATGATCTTCTTGCCTTCGTACAGTGCACGAAGGGCTTCCAGTTTAGGCTGAATGCCAGGTCGAAGACTAAAAACAGAACGATCAGAATTAGGACGGCTGGATGACTCAAAAAAACTCACAGATCTCGTGCGACGCGTTCTGCGTCGACACCAACAGGGCAATGCATCACGGATGTGACATGTCCCTCGACATCGATACCGCGACTGTTCGTCTCATACCCGCACACCCGTACACAAGTAGACGTGAAATGTCTTGAGTAAGAGTACGTCTGGAAGCAGACGAGATTGGCGCCGAGCATCCCGTCGAGGATCTCCTTCCTCCGTGGCAAGCATCGGAACACTTCGCTGCTAGGGAAAGGTGTGTGGACGAACAAGCCCAGTACGGCTTCGGGTATGACGTCCCTGACTAGCCTGGGGACTAGTAGCAGGTGATAGTCGTGAATCCAGACCAGATCTCCTGGTCTATAAACTTCTGCGATACGACGGGCGAACGCCGCATTGGCAGCCTCGTAGAAGGTGTAGTCGGCGTCAGCGGAGGAGTATTCGGTTGCAACATCTTGCCAGAGGAGATAATGGAAGAGGGGCCAGAGTACTGCAGCAAAAATAGATTAGTACGGAGAGAAAGACGTCGGATTCGGAAAGAAGGGTTAATCGATGGAGAAAAGGTGTAAGGGTAATCTAGAGCAAGTATTTTGATAGCCTTCTGCGAAAGCTAGGTCACCAGACTTCTCCATCCATAGTTCGCATGCTAACCGACGTATGGAGCAAGGTCTCGAGTATGACGAGCGGTATGACGATGATAGAAAGAAATGGGACGTTGTGTGGCAAAGAGAGAGCGGAAAACATACTGAAGAAATACTCACTTTGTTTGCAATATCCATCGTAATGGCCATGAGCGACCTTGTCGTTCAACCAGACGGGGACGTATTGCGTCTTCTTGTCATCGTCCGGATCTGACTCTTTTGGTTGCCATGTCTTCAGAGCCTCCTCGAGCGACAATTTATCGGCTTGAGAGATGGACTCTTCTGATATCTTCTCTCCAGGAGTTGGGGAGAGGATGTCACCGGTCCAGCCAATAATAAGCTGCTCGTGGGTGCTGGCCAACGATCGGATCCCAGATATCATAGCAGCGTGTCCATATCGAGGTCCGAGAGTCCAAGCAGGCTTTTCTGCTTCCACAAGTGGTGTTGTCGGAGCTTCTGTAGTGGGTGTGGTCACCTCTGCCGGCTTGCCAGGCGGCGGCGTCGCAGGAGGACTAAGCACGCCAGCTCTATTGGACAGAGTGGCTGTCACAGGAAGATAGTGGCACACGTGAAGTACGCGACCAGAAAGTGGTACTCCGTTAGCCCTGTGCTCATCTTCGAGAGCACGAACTTGCTTTCTGACTTCGTCGAGAGAGACGTCGTCCCCAAATCGAGTGTAAGGCTCCACGAAACTGTTTAACACAGCAGAGGGCATGATTACAAGGATGGTTTAATGATGGTGGTAAGAGATTAAGAAATGAAAACGATAAGGAGTCTATGAAGAGGTTACTAGAAATCTAAGATTGGTAGTGGAAGTGTAAATGAAAGGATGCAATTCAGTGACCCTTTCAGATCAGTACCTCCAATCACTCCCATCCTCTGCCTAATATAGCAACTCTTGCCTCAAACAGAAGATTTTCGGACCCTGATCCCGTTCGCGATATCTTAATGATATTCTAGACCTCCGCGCTCAGCACGTTCGCTTCTTAGTGCCGACATCTTTCCGTCTTCATAGATATTCCAGCCAGCACGTTCTCCCACTCTCCTAGCATCTAGGTGACGGAACTAAGCACGGGCCTGTAAAATAAGACACGCCTCGAAATGATAAAGCATGGCCAGGGGTACAACTTTGCAGCTGTCGGGCAATCGGAGAAATGAGAGAATCCAGCTGATCACTTGGGCAATCCGAGCAACTTCCGTCGGGACCGTCCTCACTGTGTCTACGTACCGGCGTCTCGAGGTAGTCGCTATAAGCGCAGTACCATCTGTTGACGGTGCGAGTTGTTCAGCGAAGCCAATCATAGGGAGAGAAATGAACAGCTTGTACAAACGCATTGGCTCGGAACGCGGACATCCGCTCCATATTTCAGAACCTGGAATCGTTCTTGCCCATTTGATTGTTCCCTGGGCTATGGCAGCACCATCGATAAACCAGACTGGGACATGGAAGGAATTTCTTCTTATCGCCCCTACACCAGGAACAAACACACAAAGATCCAAGAAGTAGCCGACAGCATCCGCGAATTCGAATGCGACGAAGTTGGTCAAAACGCATGACGAATAGCCTCACAAACTCTCCTAGATACGATACCGTCCACAGATAAATGTAGCCGTACAACATCTTGCGATGTAGACTGTAAGATTTATGTCGTTTCGACGGCCAACCTCGTATATGATCCGCTTGACTTGTAAAAAGGAAACAGAAGCGGGGGCAACAGTGGCGTGCAGATCAGCTACATGCATGCAGATAAAAAGTGCATATTGTTTCAAAAATCACAACAGACAAGTTGAATAGAGGGTCCTCTGGCTCTGGCAGCTGCGAGCTCGAGTCGAGCAAGTTCAGAAACGGATTAGCGAGCGGCTTCAGATCAAGAGACCAGGGATCACATAAGCTCATGAAGGGAGGAGACAGTTCCAGTTCAGAAAGACTGAGTGTACCAGAAACCGAATGATCCAAAACTTAGGCTAGAAGTACGTGGCCGGAGAGAGCAAAGCGTGGCGGTATTCGAAATTTCCTCCCCTGGAGTCACCTGATCGTGAATCTGCCCCTGAGGTGCTGCTTTGGCCCTAGCACCCGCGGTCATCCCTCTCACCAAGGTTCCAGACAGGAAACAATAAATATCAATATATAAAACATTTCACACAGCCCTCGCCGATCCCAGCACCTCCAACCCACTCCTCACCGGCTGCACCGTCGAAAACGCATACCCCGTGTTCACCCCCGCCGCCCCAGCCGAATTATACATCGTCAACGGCGCAGGATTGCTAATTTTCGCCGCAGGCTGAGGTTTCCCATACCAAAACAATCCACGGAGCTCTTGCAAGTAAGAGTAGGTGATCACACACGCGTCTGTTAGCAGGTGTGAGTCTGAATAAAAGACGAGGATGGGGAAAAGAGGGATGGACGTACAGATGACTAAACACCAGAGAACAATGTAGACGACAACGGCTACGCCTTTGATCACTGCGATGCCCGTTTCGCAGACTTGTCGAGTGAGAGCGTCTGTACCGCCGTTCATGCATCGCTCAATAGCCATGACGGGCTTGGGGAAGAAGATGCGGAAGAGGGTATAGGGTCCCAGGCCCAGGCTCGTGACTAGAAACACAAGGAGGAGAATGAGGTGGGTCCGAATGAGGCGCTGTGTTGGGAAAGAGGCCGCTATGAAGCTGCCCATGATTCCTTTGTAAGGGAGGACACAGAACGGATAGAATACAATTTACCCGAATAAAGATATTACAGCAAGGGCGGTGAACGTGAAACAGTAGAAGTACAGGGCGACGATGTCTGAGAGTTGAAGGGGGTGCCTGTCTATCGATTCCTTCTTCAGCTAGAAGAGAAAGAGAAATAAACGATGCACGAACCAAGCTGACGGACCTGCAGCCAACCAGTGGCTGCGACGATTGATCCACCGACCACTCCAGAAAGGGACAGAGTCTGAGAAGAGACTTGTTAAGAAAAGAGATGCTACTTGAAGCAAGCGAGACACTACTCACAAAGATTCCGAACCTAACGGGCATGCAACAACAAAAGTTGGCAGGGCGGATAAATTTCGACGCCATCTAGGCGGCAAGACCAATGGAGGGTAGAACGAGGTATGGGAGGCGCAGCCCACGAAAATATAAAACGGGTAGATGCGTTAATAAATACAGAACCATACCCACGTCATGATGGTTGCTCGAATGGGGCGGGACGGTGGCGCGGGCTGTGCAGCATGATGCGGGCGTCGGGAATTCTCTAAGCATCCCGCTGTAGCAATCACTACTTGCGTATCTAGAGATGGATGTGTGGTAGTTATGTCACGGCCGGCAGTTCGAATACTAATAGGAACTTACCTCCGTCAATCCATTCAGCACAGCGACACCAAGACAGCACAACGCCGTTAGCACCGTCGCGAGCTCAACAGCGCGTCTGATCTTATCCCTTTTGGTCTTCCTCCCCGCCCCAAGAGAATAGCCTCCTTCCAGGTCTACTTGAGAATCTGAATGATGTGTCCAGTTCAGGAATGCGCCGAGCAGATGCGCTCCGTCAAGCATTGGGAAAGGGAGGAGGTTGAATATATAGAGAGATAAAGTGGCAAGGGTTAGATATCTGAATATGTCCCTATTAACCGAGGCTAACGAAGAAGAGTGAAACCCTACGATTGGAATAGAACGGCTACTTCAGGGAGGAAGACCGGGAAGAGAATAGGTACACGAGGAAGCAAGGTTCCCAGTTTCACTAACGGAGGACATCATCCGAGGAATGAAGAGTGAGAGAGATCTAAGACGTACCTTGTTGATAGATCTCCTCTCGTGGTCCGTCCCACAACAATATCTCGCCGGTGGATAATGTGAGGCGGAGAAGGGAAGTGAGGTCGGGATCGGGGAGGACGCAAAGGCAATCAGATGAAGAGGATGAGTGGCAGCGCCGGTTTGCGGGGTTTGTGAGTACTGCAAGTGGGTCGAGGCATGCTCGCGCTTGGTCGCGGTCGGAGGAGAAGCACGCGTATATAGACCTAGTACTGGTGGATGGGGGTGCAACAGGATCGAGATGCGTCTATGGGAGAGATTAGGGCGACAAAGGGCAAAGGTAAAAGTGCTTACTGTCGAAGACATTTTCTGATGTACACCACCCAGTCAGAGGAGTAAGTTCGAACGAAGGGTCAAGGAGGAAGAGTGACCAAATGTCCTCCTTTCCGCCTATCGGAACGTCGTCAAGCATGGTGATAATATTGCCTACGCGGAGGACTTCATTTAGAGGGGAGTCCTACATGAAACGTAAGCCGATGAAACAACCCAGGGAATATTACTGACCGCATCAATGCCAATTACGACTCTGCCAGTCTCACTAACATCCTTGTATCCTACCTTAACCGCATTCTCAGCGTTCAAACCAATCTTTGCGCAGGCAACAAGAAAGACGTAGAAAAGGAGGTTGTGCCACGGCCCTGCTGCAATGATTCTAGCCTTCTGCCTCGGCTTGATATCATCCATGGACAAAGATGAAAGAGATACAAAAGCAGAAGGGATTACGAGGAACAATGAAATGCCTAGAGATTGGATTGGAACGCGTTCGATGACCGCTGCGAGTGCGTGCCCAAGCTCGTGTATGACTTGAGGGAGAAAGACGGCGAGGAGGATAATGGGAAGATGATTGAATGGGACTGTTACACCTGGTATCTAGTCGAAGTATCAGCCGCGAGCTGCGAATAGCTTGTGAAGGACGTACGATGGGTTTTAGTGAGGCGCTTGTCTTGTCAACGAAATCCCTCTTCACATGACTAACTTGAGGCTCAGGGAAACTCTGATAAGCCATCCAAAACATAAGCCCGTATCCTGCAAGCATTCCCAAGGCGCCAAAGAAGATTCCCAAGTCATAAGCGCGGGTGAACGATGGCAGCCGTGGAATCGCGTTGTTCCAAGCCCGGGTTTCGAACTTCAGATGGACCCGGTCGAGCGACACGTTCCAGGACGACCTCGGACGATGGAAAGGCAAAATCTCCTGTCTTTTATGGAATGCATGCACCAACGACCAGAAGATGATGACTGCAAGGAGGAAAAGTAGCATCACGTGGTACTTTACGCGATCCTACCTGTTACTTGCAGGTCTACGCCACAGCAAATTTCAAAAGAAATTGCTGGAATGTAGCTAACTGTGCTCGCTATTAGGTTATTTACAGACAGTAACAAGTCCCATTAATCCATGAATAATGTCCGGAAATCAAATACAGAATAAAGATAAGTCCAATAAGAAGTGTGGAAAAGCGCCCCGGTATAAAACACGTCCGGGCAACAAAGGAAAAATAGTGTGAGAGAAGAAGGTCGAAGGTGGTGAAAATCCAAGCATTTACAACCTGGAAAACCAATATCATAAGCGACGGAACACGAGGTGGTAGAAGAATCGTACATAGTTTATTCAAATCATAAGGCGCGTTTACTATGCGATAACGCAGTAAGCGATGTTTCCACTCCCCGATCCACTCTTCTCCTCGTCAGAAGGAGGCATGGAGGAGGTGATGTCCTCAACAGAGGTGCTAGTGAAGATGGTGTTAAAAGCGTCCATTCGTGTGGGGTGCGTAAGTGAGGATGGGTGTTGACCAAAAAGAGGGGTCGGTTAGAGAGAGTTTGTAGGTGTTGCCAGACTCATGGGCCATCCTGAGCAGCTTTTATAGGAGAATTGCTAGGATGTGGCGGTGAGACAATCCATCCGATCGGGATCATGGTCAAAGCTTGTCTATGTACACAATAAGCGAGGTGCACTGGTTTCGTATTGTTCACACCAGAGTCGAACACGTCACGTCGGATTGCTTGTTATCTAGCTAAGACCTTCGAAGGACCAGACTGTGCACGGTGGCCGGGAAATTGTAAGACGAGACGCGCCACTTCTGGAAGGTGATTCCCTAATTCAGAAGGGGAGGCGCAAGTTAGCAATAGCCCAGGGCACGTAGTGACGGAGATCCCGCCGGGAACATGGTAGGGAGGGAGGCCCGACAGGAGGATCACGAAGTTCCTAACGTTCAACCGTCGGCGCCGCGGAAAAGTTCAAACGAAAGGACTTGAACAGGACAGCGATCATGATCCACATTCGCAAGAAAGGAGGCAATGTCCCACCGAGAAAGCGATTTGAATAGCCCGGTAAATTGCCAAAGAGCCGGAACCTGGAAGATAGACACTGGGGCGCACACGATATAGGGGCTTGAAGAAGATAGCAAAGACTTAGTGCAAAGACCTGCTGACTAACAAGAACAGTCCCTGGAGACTTAGTAAGAGGGCCGTGTGAAGCTTCCGTGCCAACGCTGTACCAAGATTAGGGAAAGCAAGAATTGGTGAACGGCTTGGATAGCCACAGCATCTCTTTTGTTCCTAAAGACCTAAGTTCACTGGTTGCGATGTCCCCAACGTGTCCGAGCCTCTCTGAAAAGCTGTCATTTGAGTCCATGCATTAGCTCTACAGCTAGCGTAAGTGTATCCGAGGGGATGCTCTACATAAATAGATCGGTGTATATTTTTGCCTTCGGCCCAGGACTCATGATGGTCGAGCGTTAGGTAAGGCGCCGTTCGCATGCTGCGCATCTGCCCTGTTGACTACCACGAAGCCCGTCATGAGGGCAGAGAAGGAGAGGGTTGCGGCACAGGCGGTGAGGACAGCGTTGCGCGCGGAGGAGACTCCGGTTAGGAGGGAGACAACGACGAAGACGTTCAGCGGCACTCGGAAGAGGGCAGAGAGCTTTGGGAGAAGTCAGAGTTGAGCATACATCGACAGACGGGATGAGGCCCACCGTTGCACGATGCTCGTTGGAGATTAAGGAGCCTCTAAGCATACCTTGCACTGGGTAATACATCCCCACGCACGCTTCGAACGCACAGAAGGCCCAGAAGCGGATATGCTCTTCCCGGTATGCCACACTGACTGCAAGAGCCAGTCCACTGACAGCACAAACAATGCTGCTGAGCTTGGCGTGTAAGGTCAAGGAGGATTGTAGACTCGACACGATGACGGTATAGAGCAGAGATCCAAGCATCATGCTGATCATATATGAGGAGAAGATGAATCCAAGAGGAAGCGGGATAGCGGGGTACGTGGACGAGGCCTCTTGTAGGGATGGAACCCAGAGGAAGACGAACAGGTACATAGAACCCTCAAAACAGGTTTGGGTCAAGCCAATGACAAGTAGGAGGGGGTCTGAAATGAAGTTCACTACACGCGTCCGATCTTGTGAAACTCCGTACCTTTCCGTACGATACTCCAAGCTTCTGCGAGCCTCTTGGGCTGGAAGATGCCGTCTTTCTCCCCAGCTCCACCTTCGCCTCCTCCTGACCCGAAGTTCTCTTGCCATGTTCCCCGGATAACTGCCCACGCCAGCAAGAGCAAGGCGCCGCTAGCGATGAAAGGGGACCCAAAGTTCTTTGTTGTTCCCACTAGCTCATTGCTGGCAACTCCAGAGACGGCCGCGACGATACCATTGATTAAGGATGCTCTACCCATGATTTGGGATAGGTCGGCTTGGGGGATGGCTTGTTGTGACGCGGACGAGACTAGCCAAGACTCGAATACGGAGAAAAGGATCGAGGTGGAGACACCGCCAAGGAGCCGTCCACAAAGCAGGACGGGCAGCCATGGAACGAGAATGCAGAGACATGAGAGGGTGTATGTTATGCAGAACGCGAGGCAGATGTACTTCCTACCACTAGAGGCGTGTTAGACTATGCTGGCATGCACAGGGGAGAATAAGACGGACTATTGATCTGCCCACACACCGACAATGGGCGCTGTCAGACCGCCGGACATGAATCCGGTTACAAACAGGACGGCGACTAGTCTTTCTGGTAACTGGTATTGTTCTCTATACAATGAGTAGACATATGGTCCCTGTAACCAATCCGCGCCTAAGAAGAAAACGAGAATGATAAGCGAGATTTAATCCAGGTTGCAATCCAACTCACCCATTACAATGGCATAAACAACAAGATACTGCTTTGCCAACTGGCTAACGACGCTGGCCGGCCCATGATCCAAGTGATCTCGCTGTGTGAGCTGTCTCTGCTGCTGCTTTCGTTTCGACACTTGTCGCTCAACGAGAAGAGCGATGGCGCAAAAGACGGTGAGGACTACGAGCTGGAGTTCGTAGAATTTCATTTGGATTCAAATTTTAGAGAAAGAGAGACTGTGTTTCCAGGAAAAGGGGAAAGATTATGTTACTGGTGGAGTCGCAGTGGATCCCATCAAACTGTATATCCAACGCGAGTCCCCGGTTCGTTCGCGTTTGGGGCGTCGCTTCGATGTAGAAATCCGAGTCTTCTGGAGGGTCGAGGCAGAAGAAAGAGTCCGAAAGACACGTCACTCGTCGTTCCTCTTTCAAGGCACGGCGGCCACACTCGCCGACGCCACATTTCAAATAAATCCCCGCCCACCGGATGGCACAAGCGGGCCCTATAGATGCTACCTAAGATCAAGCCCATCTCCGCCTTCTTCCACATGCAAGTCATGAACGGTACCCTTCATGGGCGCCGTTGGATCTACGGACGCATGCAATACACCTTTCTCGTCAAACATCTTCTCTTCAACACCGCCTTCGCTCTCCTCCTCGTCTTCTTCCAGAGCTTCCTCGACGACCATACCTTCTTCTCGTAAAATGAGCCATGTCCGCTCTTTCACCTTTGAACAAACGTAAGGAAAAGAACACAAAGAACGTGGCAGAACACACCTCCAGGTTCTGCCCAGCCGCAATTCGCTTCATGATTTGGCCCTCGTGCTTCTGGTGCAACGTCCTACGGAATGATCGCGTGAGGAAGGTCGACATTAGGCTCAGGGGCCAATTTGGAGGCACAAGGGGAATCACCTGTACCTTTCGTCAATTCTGTCCTACAGAAGCAAGCAGAGAAACACCTACGTCCACAACATCTAGGTTGATTGCCTGAGAATCTAACAGTCGCGCCGCACGATCTTTGCTAGGTCTATTTATTGAATATCAGAACGACATCGGCATTGAGACAAAAGGCTGACTTACCCATCCTCCTGAGCTATATAGACCTCCAACAATACTTTCAACAGATCTTTCTTC
Organism: Gloeostereum incarnatum; assembly: GCA_004338095.1. NCBI lineage: Eukaryota > Fungi > Basidiomycota > Agaricomycetes > Agaricales > Cyphellaceae > Gloeostereum > Gloeostereum incarnatum. The sequence continues at coordinate 819,753 of RZIO01000005.1, read as the reverse complement.
ACCTTGTCCTCCACCTTTCGCTCCTTTCCCCATAGGTTCTTATACAGATTCTGCGTGCTACTCAGCTCTTTCTCCGCAATACCCAGAGCAATCCTCGACGGAATGACTTCGCCACCGAGCAAGCAATAAGCTTCCGCCGCTATCGGGTCGTGCACGTCGTGAACGAGGATATCCAGGGCGGCGCGGTGATTACCCATCTATGCCATTCGGTTAGGACAGTCTGAAAAAAGGTTTGCATCGTCATGGTCTCACCTTTCCTTCCACGATGGCACTTTCCACTTTTAGAGACGCCTGCGCCTCCTTCAATGCATCTCTCACCACACTGAAATCATACAAAGAAGACCCCTGCAGAAAAAGAGCTGTCTTTAGACGCACACGTTTGTGCTCTGAGTCAGGTGTTGTTGAGGCAAAGTAAGAAAGGAAGGACGATGTTTGGGTCGAGGACGAAGCGTACGATGACGCTTTTGCTCGCCAGAGCTTCGACACGGAGGAATCAGAGAGATAGGATACAAGCTGCTTGATACACGCCGTCGCATATCGCGTGTGTAAATCCTTGGACTGAAAATGCAGGTCAGCAAAGCGGACATGATGAGAAAGAAACGGACCCACCATGCTGCGTTTCTGCAGAATGAGATGTTCGAGGTATTGAGCCGCGGCAGCGGGATTGGCTTGCTCGATTTGAGCCAATACGGCTGTCTCGTCTTCATTCGCTAGCGTATCTCTCCGCTTAGAGGGGTCCCGGAATGTGAGGAGCTGAAGTCGATGTTAGCTTGATTTTTAAGATGCATCCTGGAGACACGTATACCTTCAATCCCCGTTCTGGATTCCGTTTAGTGAGCCATACGCCCCATCGTTGAATGAGCGCACGATCCTTCTTTTCATTAAGAAGGTTGATGATATCTGAGATTGGATCCCGGATGTCATCGTCTGTCCATTCACCATCGGCAACCCTGCATCCGTAGCATTAGCAACGATCTTGGGCTTGAAGTCCCACACGAACCTCGACCACACATCGAGTAGTTTATCCACTTCCTTCCGCTGCTGATAAAGGATACACAGCGCGTTGTACTGGCCAGTTCCCTTCAATGATTCCTCCACTTCACCTAGAACGACTTCATTCTCTCCCTTCAACAATTCATACAGCTCCTGAGTCTTCTCGAATTGGGAAAAAAGCTTGACGAGAACAGTGTCCACGACAGGATCTTTCCCCGAGCCTATCCGGTGCTTCCGGAGGAATGAGAGTAGCATCTCTTGTGCTGCTATGATAAGAATCTTGCGAAGCTCTGCAGTGGGAGGAGCAGAGCGTGTGTTGGGTGCGAGGTGTGGAGAGTAGTTCCTGACTAGGTTGATGGCAACTAATTAGTCCCAAGGGTTGGAACGAGTCAACGGGATGGGCCTCGAAGAGGGATAGAAGCAAAGGGAAAGATGTCAGACTGCTGGCATAACACGCAGTTATCGACTAGACAGTGGCCAAGAATGGACCATGGAACATGTGCGCCAACAAGACTGAGATGGAAATCCAAGCCAAAACGAAGACTTACTGATATCATCAACAGAACTATCCTTTGGCATGCGTTCTGCGACACCAGAGAATACATCCAGAGAATCCTCTGGGGTAAATAAGGACCCGCGAAGGGGAGGGTAATAGCTGATGAGCAGACGTGGGTCTAAGTCGCCATTTAGAAAGTTCTTTCCAGCATCCTCAAAGAGAGTTTCTGTGAAACATTGGAAACCTATCCGCTGATAGACATATCGAAGTTCGTCCTGCTGGTCCTCGTCCGGTGCGAGAGTGCCCTGGAGTTTCCTGCGCTGTTGATCTGCAAGGTCGACTGCGTCCTCAATTCTGTGGCTTTCCAGGAGGGATTCAACCTGAGATATTAAAGTAGACGGTACTAGTGATTGCACATAATTTGAGCCGAGAACGAGTACAGATGACCGGGGAAACGACGAATTGGAATGCGGCATGAGGGCAAGATGTGCATCGTGACTGCACGCGTGACCGTGACAATTCGTACCATGTGTTATCGTCTCGAAGCTGCAATGGATTTATCCTCGTTATACACGGAGACACAACAATCCTCTGCAATTTCAGTCTCTTTTTCCATTTATGAGTCCCCTCCATCTGTTTTCTTGGCTGGATCTTGATAGATAGAATAAGAACAGCCAAAAAACCCTCAAACTCTTAAGTAGTATCCGCCAATCCACGCGAACGAAGCACACGTTATACACGTTACCTGAATTCTTTTCAATAGATAAATTATCAGTACTATGTAAGAATATGTCACTGCAAATCAGTAAATCAACTGCGAAAACAAACACGAGGAAGCAATCTAAGCAAAATGAATACCAGCTTCGTGAAATGCAGATAGCAGTCTAAGTTCCAGATACATCAGCAACCATGAGTAAAGAGACAACTGCACTCACTTCAAAAGATTGTCCACTGTCATTTTTGCTCCCCGAGCTTCAAGATACCTTGCATCACACAGTACCGACTCTATCTTGGTCTTCATGTCTACACCGTCACGACAAAAATGAGAACACAGCTGTAAGGGAGAACGGATACACTTGCCGTGCCGTTGAGGGCAGACCATATTTTCCAGTTGGTCTCCAGCATCTTAACCACGCCCTTCGCCAAAAAGTTGGCGTGAACAGTCTTATTTGGACGGTTGAATATTATGCGGTTCATGCCATCGTACTCTTCAAATCGCACCGGAGAAGGTGGATTATGTGGCTTGATGCGTACTACGCAGCTCTCTACCATCGGCGCTAGTAAGAAGCATTTTTTTGGGACGTTCATGATATGGTCAACCTGCGTGTACAGCTGGACGTTGGCGCTCAAACGAGACCACATATTTGATCCAGGAACTGCAACGAGGCGGAGAGCAAATTCGCGCTGGAACATGAGGATCGCCAGGCGAGGCAGTGGCCGGTGAGAAAGCAACCGAAAAATGAGGGGCGAAGAGATTTGGTAGGGTGTGTTAGATATGCAAACGTCAAAGTAAGGGAGCTCTGCCCCAATCCTGGAGCATTGCAAGGGCCTCCGTACGAGTACCTTTCAGACATCCAGCTTTACAAAGTCGCCGATAATGACATCCAGTTTCCTTTGTTCGGGCCTCAAGGTGGCTTTAAGCATCGATATATTGGTTAAATATTCTGTCTGTGACGTACCGTCCTTGAACACGCTTGAGGACTTCTGCAGCCATCCGAGGGTCCATCTCCACTGCTGTCACTCTACTGGCCTTCCCTAGGATCTTCACGGTAAGATTTCCGGTACCAGGGCCGACTTCTAAAACTCGGTCAGTCGGAGTTATGAGCGCCTTTATTATGGGTTAGCGATGGTCCTTCGACCTGGGTTTTAAAAGAGGTTTGTTAACATTGTCTACAATCCTGTTAGGTCTCAATTTCCCCTGGATTGCAAGAAATATACAAGATATCTGCACCGTTGCGCCACCGATGCATTTGTGAGTATGTGCTGACCAAACCGTTTGGTGTTGAAGATGGGGTTGGATTGGCTTGAAGTTTTGCCTAAAGCCTTCAGCGTGGCAGATTTCCGATGTTGGCGAATGGCTTTTTCCGAGGTCGACCGAGGCATGATATAGAGGCAGTATATCGCAATTTTTTGTTCCACTAGTGCTGTCTCCGATCCGCTGACCTAATCCGCGGATCGCTATCTTATCTTCCTCTTATCGTACCACCATCTTTCCCACTGCCAACGTTAGAATGGATGCTCTTCCCCAAGAGCTTATAGATCGTATTATTGACTTTCTGCACAAAGACAAGGAGGACCTCTATAATTGCAGTCTCGTTTGCCATACATGGCTTCCCTCCACCCGCTTTCATCTATTTTCCCGGCTGTTTCTCTATTCATGGAATCAGGACACCCTGCTTTCGCTCATTTCTACGCCCCTCACGACTGTTCCCAATGTTGTTTCCACATTGAACATATTTAGCGCGATAGACGGTCGACTAGGGCAGCACTTTCGAACGATTAACGACGAGCTTTGTCTAGCCACCATTCACACAGAACTTCCCGACTTAGACTTTCTCTTAGGTGAAGGGTTCAATGATTTCAGACGACTCACATTGGAGAAAGTGGTCTTGCGGTCCTATGATGACCTCATTCCCTTGTTAATGAAAAGCAGATCGTTAACATCGGTATCGATGTCTGGTGTCCACTTTTGTACCGTGACGTCCTCCCCCCGAGGCGGGCCCGAGGATTTGGAGCGGCCCTGCTTGAAACATCTCCATCTCAGGGATGTTGAGATGGAGGATATCCTGTCATGGCTATTGTCACGCAACTGTCTCAATCATCTCACAACGCTCGAATTAGAGGAGATTGTTCTCCGGAACCACTCACCCGCCCAAATCTTCCTTCGGTCGGTCGGTCAAACCTTGAAACATCTCACGCTCGGGTACTCTCTTGGGTCGGGTAAGCTTATCTGTCCTAAAATTCAGCTATAGGCTAACTGTGTTCTCCAGGCATCACCATCCCTCCCTTTGACCTGAGTAACAATACTTCCCTTGAGACCCTCGACTTCCCCGACGTGAACATGTCTCATTTTGACCTTCCACATATGTCGCCTGCTATTCCCACCCATATGATTCCTACTGTTCAATCCCTAGACGCGTCCACCTCAATACAGAACATCTCCTTTGGGATAATAGTCGACTCTCTTGCGTGGTTCGATGTTATAGACTGGAACGTTTTAGACGAATCCCTCTTGGCCTTCTCTAGTTTGAAGAAAGTCGAATTCTCTCTTCTTGGAGCGAGACTCGTGCCGCCAGATGTGGTCAGAGTGGTGAGGGGAAGGATGCCACACTGTTTTGCGAAAGGTCATTTGGCCATCAAGATAAATTTGGAGATGGTGGATTAGTGTAATGATACCTACGGCTACCCTTTCTTACTCTAATCAAACAGTGTGCAAACATACGCTGCAAGAAACCCATGTGGCGGCGCAGTGGCGTTGGACCGGCGCCGCCGTTGGTCGGCCACATAGGCGCCACAGGCAGGCACCTGCAGCCTCACGTGACTGACGCGTCGGTCACACCCGTCACGACTCCTGTCTTGGAAATTCCGCTACAACCACCACCATGCCGGCGAGAACCCCCCCAGCGCCACCCCCGGCTCTTGTCAGTCTTCCGGCGAAGGTCTCCAAAATATTCGACCAAGTTCAACTGGACAGCGCAAATCATATTAAGAACGTGGTTGCACTTCATCAGCTTCACGTCCAAGCGGCAGAACATGTCATTATCTCGAAACACGACAAACAGCTTATAGGCGAGAATACTTTCGGTCGCTGTTTGGTTAAGGCTATTTTTGCAGTTATTGCCGTTCGTAAGAAAGGCGTTCGTCCCGCGGATTTGGTGGTGAGATTTCTCGGGCTTTACCTGGAGTATGCGCATCGTAAAGGTGAGCAGGCATGTTTAAAACCAATGGAGTGTGACTCATATGTTTCCTTTCAGCACCTGCAGAGCAGGTGGACTCTGATGGAGAACTGGAAGATAACGATCCTGACAATCCACCGGCGAAAGACACACCTACCAGTCGCGTCACGTACAAGATTATTGAATGGCTTCTGAGAGGGGTGGAGTCTACCGATAAGCTGGTCCGCTATCGTGTCATCCAATTTCTGGGTGAGATAGCTTTTACAGTAGGGGATCTTGAGTGCGTAATTTCTGCCATCTCCATTGTTTCATTATTTGAATCCACCATCCTGCTATAGTGTGACCCTATACAACGAAATTCGCAAGTGCGCCCTTGGTAGGCTATACGACAAGGAAATATCCGTGCGCGTTCAGGCCGCCATCGCGTGTTGTCAGTTCTGCAAGAACGAAGACATCGAAGAGGCGCAGGACATTACCAATGTGCTCCTGGAATCGCTTACATACGATGATGCTGCCGAAGTGCGCCGCGCTATCCTCGCCAACTTGCCTATCGAGTCTGGGACTATTCCTCATCTTCTCAAGAGAGCGCGAGACAGGGAGGTCTCCACCCGCAAGCTTTTGTACTCCATCCTCTTACGTGACACCGTTCAAGAAGACGGTTCGGACGGTTCCACACACCCCCGAGTGTTTACTCTCGAGCAGAGGGAGCAGATTGTAAAACACGGCTTAGGCGATCGTGAAGAGAGTGTGAGAGCGGCTGCTGCTGCCCTCATGTGTAACTGGGTCGAGGTGGCCACTATTCCTTTAGCTAAAGAGGAAGAGGAGGAGGAAGACAAATACAAGAACATTGCGCCGGAAAACCAGAACGTCATTGCTTTCCTCCGCCTTTTTAATCTCAACTCGCTGGAAGATGGCAAGTGGGCATCACAAGCGCTCGCGAGCGTGTTCACCAGGAGAAGCGACATCTTCGACGCGTTGGTCTTTCCGGACAGTTACTGGGAGACTCTCACTCCGGAAACAGCCTTCCTTGCGCGTGTTTACGTGGAGTTTTGCAAAGAGGACAAGAATTTGGAGGGCAGGTTGGAAGCGATACTCCCAGTGGTCACGTCGATGGCGTTTCGTTTCCAGTTCATCTACAACGAGATCCTAAAGCAGGAGGACAAAAAGTTGCAGAATCAGCAGGAACTAGTGTTGAAAGAACTTTTACACCTTGCAGTTCACCTCGATTACGCGGATGAGATGGGGAGACGACAGATGTTTAAGCTCATTCGGGACATGCTTTCGACGGGGCAACTTTCAGTGGAGCTCCAAGCGAAGTGCTTGGATGTGCTGCGGCCATTGACGGCGACAGAGCGAGATCTCGTTCGGATAGTAGTCGAGATCGTTCAAGAGTTAAGGTCTTATGAAGACATCGATGAAGAGGAGGAGCCCGCTGATCCTGACACAAGCTTCGAATCGACCTCTACGCAGCGACAAAGGCGGATGGAACCAAGGCGGAAGGATAGAAAGGATATGACGGAGGAGGAGCAGGCCGAAGCAGAGCAAATCGACCTCAGATGTCTGTCGCTAACTCAAGGTGTGCTTGAGAGAGTGGATGAGGTGAGTTGTCTGTCGTCTTTTTTTAACGTCCTGTATTGATCCTTGCCGCAGCCAATGGAAAAGAACAGAGTCCTCGAAGGGATATTGTCAGAAACTCATTCTTCCTAGCTTGGCCCGAGGGAAGGAAGAACATAATGAACAGCTGCTTGAGAAGGCTCTCACCTGTATGGGCCTACTCTGTCTATCAACATGGTGCGAAATATATTCGTCTATATAGCTAGTATTGACCTGTCTTCTAGGAGATGGCAATGAATGGCGGAATTGCTCACTACATAAAAACATTCCAGGATCCGAAAATTGCAACAACCACGGCCCTTAAAGTCAAGATGCTTAAAGCTATCTTTGACATGCTAATGATGTATGGGAGGAGGTTCCTGGCGAATCTGGAGAATGTAGGTACCCTTTTACGAAGCTCTGGTGACAATAACCTTACATCTTACAGGAAGAGGTCGTTCTTGAAATTCTCATGAAGTATCTTACGGAACAGAACGACGAAATCCAAGCTCTCATCGTCCTCGGTCTGTCAAAGCTGCTTATGGCGGGAATAATAAATAATGAATGGGTTAGTTAATTCACTTCCTCCTCCCCGCGGCCTACTTAGCTCTGGTATCCGTCGTCATTGAAGGTTACCAAGAATCTCTTATTGGTATACTTCTCCCTCCTGACGGAAGGGAACGAGCCTCTTCGCCAATGCCTCGCGTACTTCTTCACTGCATATTCTCACACTGCCGCTGCGAAACCAGCGGCTTATCCAGAAGGTGTGGTTTCTTTCATGATCCTCGCGGAAGCACCCCCATTGATAAGCATGTAGGTCTTCATGGAAGTCTTTGTACGCCTGTCGGATGACAGGTCAAGATTGAGCGACGAGGAGTTTATGCCTACGGCAGGGCAAGTTGTAACCAATTTTATCGGATGGACGGACCCGATTCTGCTTCGGTACGTGTTTTTGTGGTCGTGGACATGGCGGAGGTTTAGCTAAAGTACTGTCGTAGGTCGCCTACTACTAACGGCAAGACCGGAAACGAAATGTTGCATCTGGACCTCGCCAAGGCCATCGCGAGGGCGTTCCTTGACGATGAGACTGTTTTGAGCAGTGCGTATACATCCTTCACTGCATGTGGATACAGTGTAACTAATTGGTAGTTATAGCGGAGGACAGAAAAGTCTTATGTCAACATCTGGCCAAGCTTCATCTACCAGATCCTGAAGACGCAGAAGACTACAAGATTGCGAACCTCAAGCTCCTCCTTGACAATGTGACCTCCGTTCGTTCATTTTCTCCTCCTCAGAGTTTACCACTTCTTATTACTTCTACTCCTAGCGTCGTCCTATTCGTGAAAGTGTCCCGAGGAAGGCATTCGACAAGTTTGTAAAGCAAATCGGCGATAAATATGCTGAAAAGCTCAAGCATATGGATGAGCATAACCTTCGAAAGCTGGAGGAGCTGGAAGAGCAGTTCGCTTTCCTTGATAGCATCATTCCTGACGATGATGACGAAGAACCTGCAACCGCGCCGAGGAAGATTAGGAAGCGGTAAGTTGCCTTCTTGATCTGGTGACAAGCCTTTGCTTATCAGTTGTGCCGTAGGCGCTCCGAAAGTGTCAGCACCACGACGGGCGGAGACGCGAATAGCGCCGCCACTGGGAGAGGCCAGAGATCGAAGGGCAAATCCAAGTAAGTGACCTTGCCGTTTCTCCTAACCCTTCGTTCAAGCTTCAATACAGGCGTCGCCGGATCTCAACCTCTGACGAAGAGTCCGATTTTGGGGATGAATACACGGAGCGTGGTACTACGCCGCCCGATACGCCTGTTCTACCCACCAGGAGGCTGCCCAAGAGAAACGCGTGAGTTCAGAGTCAGTTGGCACAAGGGACGAATTCGATCTGAGTCGTCTTTTGCAGCACGAAGCAGCCTAAGCCCATTGTCATCAGCTCTGACAGTGATGAAGAAGTGGATGCGACGCCACGGAATCGCAGGGTAACGACAAGGTCAGTTTGACCTTGTAGAGCATGAGATTACTCGGACTCATCAATGTCATCCGCAGTGCACCTTCCCGTAATACTAGTGCCATGGAAGAAGCACAGCTGGATGCCGATATATCGCAACTCTTGAATCACGACGAGGAAGAGGACGAAGAAGAGGAAGAATATAAAGATGACAATCATCCTACGCCTAGCTCTAAGAACCGGCCGCGGGATTCCATAATGGACTCTGAGGACGAGGATGAGGACGAGGAAGATGAGGTCAACCAAAGTCTACTACTCGGCAGCTCCGATTGAAGGTGGTGGGGCCTTTATTTATCCTATCTATGAGTATGATATTCGGATCTATGTTACTGTACCATCTATGCCACCCTGTATTTTTCGTTCGTTCTATGTGTTATTCAGAAGAGACGCGCTATAGGAAGCCTTCGAGGTTCGTTCACCCACAAAACCTAACTCAAGATGGTTGAATGTTGCACATGCATGTTAAGTAGAAGTACATGAAACCCTAAGACAAGGTAAGCAGTCCGGAGAACACCCACAAGGGGAAGGGTTGGTCTGAATACGTGGAACGAGTAGGAAGGTGACTATAAGAAGTTAAGTAAGTATGAAAAAGTACACGACATGAAAGAAGTAAATAGATAACTTATGTATGACAGAACGAAAGTGACGGGGAGAGGCCAAAAAAAGAAGCGATCCACCAACGAAGTATACAAGAAAAAAACCACAATGACACCCAAAAGAAATGAAAAGCAACAATCAAGAGAGCGTCCAAGAAATCGCCAACACCATACCCAATAACCGAAGCGACAGCACCGTAGCGTGCGATGGCAGCGCTGCATTCAGCGCCAGTGTGACCCGCGCGTAATCCGTTCCACAACTCGAAGCAGCCAGCTCCGCTGCTTTGTCGTATGTTTCCAACAAAGCATCGTAGTTCCCCGGCGTATTAGAATTCTCTAGTGCCTCAACGAACCTGCCCATCAAACTCTTCGTACAAGCTGAACATGTCGGCGTGGACGAGTTGGGCAATGACAAACCCAAAGGTAGTTGGTAGACATACAGGTCGGAGGGGTTGGCATTCTGAAGAGCGTTAATGTAGCAGTACGTGTTCGTCGTGGGATCAGAGAGGCACCCGGACTCATATACCAGGGGATAAGCCTGTAGGCCTATTAAGGCTTCCTTGGCTATGGCGTTGTTGTCTTCAAGATCCTGCGCGCAGGCTTCCTGGAGGGCAGACGCAAACCATAGCATGTTGGAAACACACTCCTCATGGTCCAATGTGGTGTTGCACGTGCCCCAGAGCACGGCATTCATCAGAGACAAATTCCTCTGAGCCTGGAGAGATGTATTGATTAGCCGATGAGTTCTGTGAAGAGGGAGCACGACTTACCTCAATGAATGCATTTGAGTTCTGCATTAATAGGGAGAGTGGTCGACAACTACGGAAGGGAGTGGTGTTGGTCATGTTACGAAAGAAATCGAAGCACGACTGGGTAGAATAGCTCTGCCCGATATCTGAGTCCCATGCTTGGGGGAAAGGTGTCGGTAAGACAGGGTCGGTCGGGATGGTTGGGACAACCTGCACCGATGGAACGGCGGTATTTGCCACATCAGTCGAAGTGGGAGACGAAACTTCCGACACGAATGTAACGGTGCTCCCTTGTGGATGGCGCTTATGCAGATGCCAATCAGCCGCCCGGGACGCCAGAGACTGCCAGTCCATGTCCTGGTCATGATAGAACAGGTCAAAAGCGGCGGGATGTGTAATGTAGCGGGTAGAAAGTGTGACTAGGATCAGAGCAATGGGCGCCATAATAGCGGTCCATTTCGTTCTACGGCCAATTCTGCGCTTCAGTCTTTGCGTTGCAGTCGGCGGTGCTGGTGTCGGATGCGGGGGATTTTTTTGGGACACCTGGTGTTCGGATTCATCGGGAAGAATGCGAATCTCAGGAGTTGGGGGGAAAGGAGACGGTGGGGGCGTGAACATAAGCAGATTCCCTCACAAAGTTGGGGACAATAGTAACGAGCGTGAAGATGGAAACGAGTGTGGGTACAAGAAGCTTTACGAGTGATCTTTCTTAATTCTGCAGTTGTTTCATTCATCTCGTGGTCAGGAACGGATAATCTCTAGGAAGAAGTAAAATCATCACCTTTTGAGTGCACAAATAAGACTTGAACGAAATCCTCTACGAACAAAGGAATGCAAGTTCGGCCAGTTCAGTGAGCGTCGAAACGAGAAAGGCTTCGAAACGAGGCCTTCAACAATTTGTGTATCGCCCAAGTATGCCTGTGATGAAAAACTTGAAATCAATGATCGATGCGGATCGAAGGACCGGGGTTGTTCCTGGCTTTTTCTATTTATATTCACCTTCTCCGGTCTCCCCTCTAGTATTTCCAAGTGTGTCCCATTGATTTTCCTACAAATCAGAAACATGGCTTTGTATATGGCATACCGAAAAACTTGAAACATTGCTCCCAACCGTCTTCTCCATTCGATAAGCAGGGAACGGGTATGGATGGTACGCCAAACATCTGATGGAAAGGCGGGAACGGAAACCTGAATTCGATTCAGAACGCACAAGCATTTGAAGACTACAACGATAGTGTGCTTTCTCAGAAACTGACCGACTGACCGCATGTGAAGTCGCTCCAAGGGCAGTTTTGATTGTAGAAAGCTGATATCATGATCATGATTCACCGGCGCAGTAATTGCTCGAAGGGCCGAAACTGTAGCCCTATAAGCCGCTATCTCCAGATGTCAAAAAACATCAATCACAGTACCCCTCGGCGCTTCCGAGTCACCCATCACTCAGGCTATGGCAGGTACTTCTGCTTTTCTAGTTGCTTCTTTATTCAAGGTTGACGTGCATTTCTAGTTACATTTGCTGATTTCCCCCTGGAAATCGTCGAAGCCATCGTTCACTATGTCCATCCGAAAACGAGCAATCAGCTTGCGTCCCTCGCCCTGGTTTCTCATTCGTTCGCTGAGATTGTGAAACCTCTGCTCTATACCAGCATTTCCGTGTCCTCGACAGAAAAATTCTATCTCCTTCACATCGGCTTAATGAAAGCCGATCGTAAACTGCGGGCCCTTGTTCGAGAGACCAAGTTCGTGGACATAGACTCTAAATGGGCGGCCACGCGCTACTGGGATGACGAAACGATACGCTTCTTGAGAGGCTTTCTCTTGAACGTCATTGACGCGTGCCCAAACCTCAATAAGCTCGCACTGTCGGGCTCACAGATCTCCACAGGCCACGCATTCTTTAAGGAAGCCTTCATGGTTCACCCTGGCCACCGCCATATCACCCACCTATACATCAGAACTACTGATGATATTTCCATTCCCTCTCCCAGCACCGTCGCCCTAGTATGCCAGTGGCCCGCCCTCCGCGTGCTCGAGCTCCCAAGATTTACTGGCGAACCAAGGTGGAGGCAAAGATTCCACCAGGATAGAACTGCTCGGGGCTCAATGGAAGAGTTGTCCACCGCTATCCCTCCGTTCTCTTCACAGATTAACTCCCTTTACTTTCGGTCTCCTCAGGGCCTCGACAACCTATCCTTGTCCTCGATGCTCTTCATGTCCCGTAATCTGGAGCATCTCTCACTTGCAGCGGCCTTTTGGTCGGAGGCTCTCGAAGATGTCATGGACGTGATTGGTCCCAAGCTCATATCTCTACGACTAAACACTTCTCGCTTCCTCGAGTTCTCTTTCGACGACGAGATCACGGGCGTACTGTCCAAATGTCCGTCTCTCCGTTCCCTCCACGTCGATAACTCACTCTATCGCGATGACCATGTGGGGGTCCTTGCGCGCACCCTCGAAAACCTCACTCTTACCTGGCTAGACGCGTCAAAGTGTGACCTTAATTCGCTGATCCCACTTGTCAGCGATCGTCGTCGGTTTCCAAAATTCCGCCGCTTGGAGGCGCATAAGCTCCTGGCATTCTCGCCCCAGAACACGTTCCAACCGTCTGATGTCGATCTCCTTGATCAGGCATGCAGAGATGCAGGTGTGGCGACTGCAGGGACGTTGTTTGATCGAGATGCTAACAGTGGGTTTATATTTGAGGATCTGTGGGCTGAACCGCGAGACGACATGCTCACAGGGAACTTTGCTTGTATGGTGGAGTCTGATAAAGCCTGATACTTGGATGGGGAGCCATGTGTTTATCTACTTGCCTTTGTCTCCATTTCTATCTTTGATGCACATTGTTGATTTTGCTTTCTCCTGCTAGCTATTGGGTTCACAACAGGCGACTTGTTCTCAGGCTGGACGTCATGCTTAAACTACGTAAGTACGTTTCATGGTCGAAACTTCATGGCTTCAAGGACATTATGATATTACACGCTAATCTGTACAATTAAAAGTCACCGACACCTTTATGGCGGCCACTGGATCTTTCAGGAACCAGCAGGAACCTCTCCACTCTCAGGCACTCCGATTGATCATGGATCCCCTTTCTGACGGCGAATTTCCTACAGTCAAGTGAGAACCCCTGTCAACGCCAGCTCCCGAGTGTACACGCCTTGAGCCTGACGACTCTCTGTCATGGCACCAAGGTCAGAGTGTTTGTCTCCGCCGACTCGCTCGAAGGAACCCTTGGCATATCCCTTGGCTCGTGCGCCGTCGTATTCAGCCCCGCCAGCGTCGTGCTCGAGTGTGCCTGCCTCGGCAACGCTTCCTATCAAGGAGTGGACTTGACCGGTGGTCTTGCTGCTCAACAGAAATCGTCAGGTACAGTATCGCTAGAAGAAACTATGTAGTCGGGAGGATTCGTACTTTGGTTCGCCAGAACTGGACCATTGATTGTTATTGGAAGACATGCTCAAGATGGTCGGGAAGTTAATAGATTGCTAGTTGTAAAATTTAGTTAAATAATTCAAATTCATTCAAACCTCGAGCGGATCCTATGTGTCTTTTATAACGTTCTTCAGGCTTATATTAAAAGCTGCAGTGTAATATTCTACCTCATCTTTCCGTCATATTTTACGCCCCACAATGGCGCCGCAGTAATGTCATTTCCAGCTGACTAAGGTCTGCTTGTTCTGTGGCGCTCTCACCGTACTATCAGGCGAAAATATTGCTGTTGCAAATGTATCTAACTGCTCTGTAGCGCCAGATCTAATCAACAATAAAGAATATCAATTCGACAGTTATCTACTCTCACAGAACATTGTGAGCTGCGGTGGCAAAAAGGACGCGCCTGAGGGTGGCGTGTTCTTGTGCAGTGCCAGCAGTGCAGGAGAGAAAGGCAGAGATACTGATAGAATCCAATGGTAAGTGCTCATCGTTTGGATTAGGAGACCTCATAATGATGCGGACAAATTTAAGACGGTATCGTTTGCGAGGATTCGGAACTGCAACTCGGAGTTCTTCGCGCCCGTGCACATACATAACAGAGGCTGGCCTTTTTACTAAATTCTTCGCAAGCGTTATATGAACTGCCGTCGGACTTGCTTCTTCCCGCGACTTGTAATGTATGTAAATCTTCCTGATCGCACTACACATCGTTTCCTATGGTAGGTGCTCTAGAGTTAGCCTCTACGCCTCTCTACGCTCAATTGCGCGGCGGCACCATTTCAAGCTTCTGCAACGCTACTCTACGCGGAGGAGCGGCGCGGCCTTTTGTCCATTATGTCGATGACATGCATACTTACCTAAGACAGTAGTAGCGCGACAACGCGTTGCTTTGCAACGGACGAGAGGCCTACTCATGACCAACTCAAGTGGGCCATCTATTGAAATGGTCCTGCATCTCCCTTTGAAAAACTGAGCAGCACTGGAGACCTACAAGTTTCGTGGGCGTCGCTTGGTCCTAGTTGGCCCCTCACTGATGGAAGATAGACTTCTATCATCTATGTCTTTGCCACACGTCCTGGCGTCGGAGGCCGAACTCTGCCAAGAACAAGTCTTGTCCCGGCGACGATCCAGGGACCAGCACGCGGTTGACGGGCCAGGCGCTACCTATTCTCCGATGATCTTACAAGCGGGGGCGTATAAAAAGGACGAGCAAGAGCCTATGCAAACCCTCATCACTGCTTGTTTTTCACCCTTCCTTTCATTTATCCAATTTTTTCTCCTATACACTAACCATGAAGTGGTTCTTGTCTATCCTTGCTTTCACCGCTATTGTTTCTGTGGGTACAAACATATAGTGCTCTCTTCACTGAGTATTGACTAGCACATTCTCCCCAGGCTACTCCCATCAAGAGACAATCTATTGACGATGTCCCCACTGTCGGATATGCCGCTTTGGACGGAACGACCGGGGGGGCAGGCGGCACTCAAACTACTGTCACCACCTTAGCAGAGCTCACGGCCGCCGTTTCGGGTTCTGAACCCGCTGTTGTCATCATCCAGGGTATGTTGAAAATTAACCTACTTTCTACTGGATCGCAGCTTACAAGCGTCTTTTCCGCAGGTAACCTTGAGGGTGATGGCACCGCTGTGAGGATTGGCTCTAACAAGTCCGTTCTTGGTGCTGCTGGGTCTTGTAAGAACCTTGTTGATTGCTCTTCTCGTGCTTGGCTCACCAGCTTGACTTCCCAGCCCTCACGAACATTGGCCTCCGAGTAATCAGAGAGTCTAACGTTGTTCTCCGCAACTTGAAGATCTCCAAAGTCGTGGCCCCCACGGACGCTATTGCCATTCAGGAAGCCTCTAAGGTCTGGGTTGACCACGTCGATCTTTCTAACGACCTGGACCATGACAAGGACTTGTTAGTCGTTGTCCCTCACTCTATTGGGCTGTGGCACTAATATGTGGGGGCTTTTAGCTACGATGGTCTCCTCGACATCACGCACGGTGCCACTGGGGTCACTGTCACTGACAGTATCCTCCACGACCACTTCAAGGGCTCTTTGGTTGGTCACTCCGACAACAATGAGGCCGAGGACCGTGCCATCACCGTTACATACGCTGGCAATCATTGGCTCAACCTGAACTCGGTATGTGCTCTTTGCTTCCTCGCTCATCCCGTTCTTCTCACCTATTGCGTTGTAATTAGCGTACCCCGTCCTTCAGATTTGGTACTGGTCATGTTTTCAACAACTACTACCAAGACTGCAACGACGGTATCAATAGCAGGCAGGGTACGTTGACCTTGCTCGTATGTTTCTTCGGAACTGAGCTCACCGCTGTTTTCGAATAGGTGCTCAACTCCTAGTTGAGAACAACGTCTTCGAAGGTACCAAAAAACCCATTTTCTCCACCGACGAGGGCTTCGTCGTCGCCAATGGGAACGACCTCGGTGGAGGCGAGAATGTTGCTCCTGCTGGAACATTCACCACTGCCCCTTACGATTACACCCTGCTCGACACCTCCGCGGTGAAGGCCTCCGTTATCGCCAACGCCGGTCAGATCCTAGCGTTCTAAACCAGCCGTCACTGCGGCCGCCACTTCTCCCTCTCTTAATACTTTCATTGATTCTCACATTCGTTGATTCGGATTCAACGCAAAGCGTTTAGCACTTTTTTTAAGGGGGGCATTGCACCTGGCGAGCGATGTTGCTTCTGTGGTAGATCATACGATACATCTTTTATACGCTTTTTTCTTACCCAGTTGCTCCGCGAGCCAAAGTAGGAGGAAGTCGTTCGTATGTAGGATATGCTACACCTCGGATGTAGGAAATAACATGCAGAAGAAATCCTGAGCGATAATATTGAGGTCATCGGCAGGCTTCAGGCTCCACGTAGCGCCACACAATGTGATCGCGCCTTGCACACGTGGTGTCCCATATCTTGGCTTCTTGCCATCTCGTCGGGCGACACGCAGAATATTGCGCGACCATCAGTTTATTAAACATTAGAAAGGCTTGATTTGAATCCATGGCTGAAGATCCTACATCGTCTACTTTCGTAGACACTCCTCCTCCTGCGGAATCTGAATCAAAGCGCGTGGTGGAAGAAGAGGACTGGAAGTCGTTGAGTTTACTTCCAGGAGGATTTGGAGAACGAAGAGCTGAGATTTGGTGCGTCAGATTTCTAGTCGATACGAGCTTGTTTTGTTCATTTGTAGACCTCAGGCCCCGCCTACTTCACGTTCATCCGGTTTCTGAGCTGCAGAAGGAAGAAGAGAAGGAAAAGGAGGCTAAGAAGCACCCTGACGAACACCAGATTGGACTTGACACCGACCGAAGCTTCGTGCTCTACCCCGTAGGTATCTTGATCTCATTTAACGCCTCATGAGGCTATTAACGCGGGGCAGCAAGACGTCAGGAAAGACAAAGAAACTCTTCAGAAAGACCTTCATGAGCTGCTGCTTGCATTATTTCGGAAGCGGCCTAGGCTGAGCTATTTCCAAGTGCGTATCAAATTGTTATTCTTCTGCTGCTTAATTGACAGTCGTATCGTCCAGGGATATCATGACATCGTGACGGTGTTGTTCCTCACTCTCCCTCCAGAGCTCCAGTTACCGACCGCGGAAAAGCTCAGCTTGCACCGTGTCCGTGACTCTATGGGCGCGGGTTTAGAACCCATTCTCGGTTTAATGAGGTTCGTCAGATAGCTGCCTGATTACGACTTGTTTCCACTGAGGAAGCCGTCCTTTAGGGTACTTCAGAAGCTCCTACGGCTCGCAGATCCCGAATACGCATCTCTCCTTGAACAGTACGTGCATGTGCTCCGTTTCTCCGCGTTCTCTCTCTTGTTTATGTCTGGCCGATTTAGAAGCACTCCGCTACCATACTTTGCATTATCCAACCTCCTCACGCTATTCTCACACGACATGCCTACACTCCCTCTGATTCAACATGTGTTTGATTACCTGCTCTGTAGACCGCCAATAGCTGTCGTGTATCTCGCTGCCGCGGTACGTACGCAGTTTTTCTAAGCCACGTCTGAACCTCGAAGTGACGGATTCATTCGGTAGCTCACGCTCTTGCGTAAACCGGAAGTCCTGCGGCTGGAGGAGGATGGGGAGGATGGGATGTTGCATTCTCTGTTGACCAGTTTACCACCAATCGTTGATGAGGAGGAGGGGCAGGAGAGCGTCAAACGGGAGGACGAAGAAACACTTGTTGACTTTCGGATCGAGGAAGAAGATGTGATGCCTACTGTGAAAAATGAGTTGGTAGAGTTGGGGATGCTGGGACTGGACGTCAAGGAGGAGGATACGCACCTGCAGTCTGAAGTGAAGTCTGGGGCGGCGGAAGAAGAAAAAGAAGAGCACGCACGGCGAGAGACATCTTCTGAGCAAACTTTCAATGACGAGATACGATCTACCGAGGAACAGCACCCCAAGACATCTGAAGATACAGGCGAACCTGCCGGCGACGTCCCCAGTTCTTCGACCGAAACATCTCGTACAGAAGAGGCACCCTCTGAAGAAGGTCTCGCTGCTTCACAGTTGTCCATAGATGAACAGCCTGCTGCTTCATCCTCTCGTTCATCTTCCCCTGCTCCTCCACATCGACACCCCAAAGCACCGCCACTCTCCCTGCCCTCCCTCCTTCGCGCTTCCGACGCTCTCTTCGAACAATACCCACCGACGCATCCATCTCTAGCGCTTTCTTCCATCATGGGTCCACAGAGTGTCGTTTTCACGTGGTCAGCGTCCGCACATGAGCTACCCTCAGACGACATAGCTGAGAAGATGGTCGACCATCCAGAGCTCGTGGTGTATCCCTACACGGAAGGGGGGGAGGACGACAAAGAAGACGTGAAACGGGAGCCTGTGAGGAAGAAACCCGTATTAACGAAGAAGCAGAGTCGGCAAGGTGTGGTTGTGGGCGCCGTCGTGATCCTTGGAGTGGCGATGATTATAGCGTATAGCGTGTCGTCGGATGGGCATGGTGGTGGGTGGAGGAAGTTTGGAGGATGGGCTGGTGGGGCGATGGTGGGTGTTGCCGAGAAATTCGGTGAGTTTACTGGAGGTGGGGAGTTGTGATTTTTATGTTGAGGAAGGTTGTATCGTCCCAGTAGCAACGTTTCTCTTTACTACGAACTCATCTTGATAACATTGAGTGTAAGCTGTGGCTAAATGTGTGGCGTCGACCGAGGCGTCGGTAATCTGTCGGTGATCATCACGTGTCGGCTGCGACTCGTCGGAGTCGACGGCGACGACGATCCAACGAGGATCGGCCTAGATCGGGGTGAGCTTGGGCTTGAGCTTACAAGTGTTGTGTGGGTTCTCTCTTGGAATGTCAGATAGCACTGGAATGATAATCCTAAGGCTCTTGGCATTTCCGATGTGAAGCATGTTCGGTACGCCGCAGCACCTTTCTTCTCTCACCTTCACGACTGCAATGCATCCCCTGCTGTTCCTGCTTTCTGTGATATCTTCATGCTCTGCGGTATTCATTGACGATGCGAACAGCAGTGTGATTGAGTATTATGGTACTTGGTCGACGGATACGGGTTCGCTGGACACTGCGAGGTTGTACAATCACACCCGGTCCGTGCTTTCCCCCACCTGTATATACAATGATGCTGAACTTTTCATAGTCGTTCGTGATCTTCTTCATTCCAGATCTGCTGAGAGTCGGCCTGCTCACTCGGTTTCTTACAGGAACATGCAGCTCAGACTGTGGCTTCACTGTGGCTTTCCGTGGTTCGTACTTAGTACTGCCTCGTCCCAGTTCCCGCCTCATCAATCAGCCGTAGGAACACATATAACCCTGTATGGCTCTATGATCTTCTCGTCCCACAGCAACTTTAGCACCACGCTCGACTCCTCCACGTCTCTCCATATCCGAGAGGATGACGAGGAGGAGGAAGAAGATCTAGAGTTTGGATACAACCAGACCCTGTGGAGGGAAGAAGACCTTTCGGATGGGCAGCATACCCTCCGGGTAGACGTTTACGCCAACCCGCGATATTCCGGGAACGAGGGGAGTGATTTCGAGTTGGATAGTGTTTGGGTGGACGGGGATGGGATTTTGTTAACGTCCTCCTCGAATGGCGACGGTTCGTCTGGAAGTGGGAATGGGAATGTGGATAACAATGCGTCAGGTGGGGATGGAAGTACCGATACAGGGTCTGGTGGAGATGGCGGTGACGGGTAAGCTCACACTGCATGCACTTGGTCACAATCTCACCTCTTCTCGTAGTAACACCGTCGGAACTGCTGTAGGAGGCGCAATCGGCGGACTTATCGGACTGATCCTGGTGGGCCTCCTGGTGTGCTTCATCCATAAGCGTCGGCGCCGAATGCAAGCCAACCAGAAACTGAACCTCGACGAAGAATCCAAGACGCCTTCTTCCGCGCAGACTCCGCTCATATCGACGGCGACGGCGGGAGACGCACCGGAAGAACGTCCTCTTCCTCCTCGTCCTCCTCCCGTTGCGGCGTTAGAGCGGGGCTGGGTAGACGCGTCGGAGACAACGAGACGACAGACGGAACGTATCACAGTCACACAGCCAAAGGGGCTCGTTGTGCTTTCCCCGCCAGAACCAGATGAGCCTGCGACTTTGCCCGGTTCAAACTCCTCCCGCCGTCGGCTGAGCACGCAACAAGCTGAGTTTGTAAACCAATTGTACCATCTGAACGTTCCAGCGCCTGCTGTGGCGGAGGTGATTTCGAGGATGTTGAATGGGGAGGAGAGACCGAGCGTTGTGATCCCCGACAGTCCGCCTGCTTATGACAAATCATGATTGCGAGCAAATAAGGACAAATTCGTTCTACACTGTAATAAGGTCACGTTGCAGCCACGCGTCGATGATGTCAGGATCATAGCTCCACAGTGCATCGATGACGGTGATGACGCGCTGCACCGACGCGCGCTCCAGCCTCTATATGAGGACTATAAAGGGCAGACTGACAGACACAACTTCAAACTCAAACTACATCATGACTTCCAACAACACTGCCGAACCCGAGTACGCAATATCTCTGCTCTTTTCTTTTCTTTTCATACCTAACCATCTGAGCAGCAAGACCACCGGTCAATATCACTCCCTTAAAGGCACCGTTGTCGAATCCATCGGTAATGTCACCGGCGCCACAACCTGGCAGCAGTCAGGCAAACAAGAGCACGCCGCCGGTGAGGCAGAGTACAACGCCGCACGCGCAAAGGGTTACGTCGAGGGTACGGCCGATCGCGCTGCAGGATACAAAGACTCCGTCGTCGGTGCCGTCACTGGTGACAAGGCCCAGCAGGTACAAGGTATGCTTTCTGTGTCTCTACCACTTGGGAGTCGATGACTTACTATGATTTACAGGCAATATTCGTAAAGACAAGGGCGAGGCGCAGCAGGATTTGAACAAGAATACGTGATCTAATATTTACTCGGAACGCTTATAATAATGTAACGGAGTTTACAATAATTGTATCACTTTGCGTGTATTTCTACAGGACCCCGTTCCACGTAAGAAGCCGCGCGCGAAGTTATGAGAACAAGTTCAATTGATTGGGATACAAAGGTAGAAGTACAACAACATGAAAACGTACAAAGTACACATACAAGATAAATACCCATACCGATAACACCCGAAAAAAATAGAGAGTGAGATGAGTAACGCAGTCGACTCGTTCACCAGAGGCGAGACCTCCGAGATAACGAAACCTGGTCACGACCGATGTTGAGTTGATGGTAAGAAGACGAAGAGCATGCAAAGACGTACAGGAGCCGAGAGCATGGTCCTGAGGGGAATAGCAGCTTGAAGGCTCGACGCGCTGCCTTTTGCTTTTCTCTCCATCGGGCCCAAGCGGAAGAGGTTCAGGAACCGGAAGCTGTGTTTCTGCTGCTGCATCGAATTAGTTACGATTCCTGACTACGAGAGTATAGCAGCTAACCAAGGATGCACTGACAGAGGAAGAAGGTTTCTTTCCGACTCGTGCTTTAGGTTGACGCCACAGACGTTGGATGAATTTGTCGTCCAGCTGCGCAAGCAGGGGAAGGATGTCGTCAACGATATCCGCCCAGACGATCAGGACATTTTCGTCTCTCTGGTTGTGGTTTCAATGCAAGCTCAAGGGCAAGATAAGGGAGAGACTCACGATCAAGGCCGCGCGTTGACACTTTTCTGCAAACGAAAGGTGTTCCATAGTCTCCAAGACTTGAATAGTGGTGTCTGCGTCGAGATGGAGGCAGTCTTCTTCTGGTAGTCTGCGGAAATAGATGAGTAAAAATGACGATGATGATGTATCCGGGAAAGGTTACACACAGTCGCTTCACAAGTGCATGAACAGCGGGAGTACAGATCTTGACGGCGACAGCGGGGTCGAGCCCACATATCGCGTCTTCGAAAGGGACCGAGGAATCGTTTTCGCGAGGGAAGACATTGAATACGCCTTTCGTGGTGCGAAGACAGACGCAAATAGAGGTGATATTTTGCGGGGAGGAGTTGGCGTTCATGTCAGTCGCGGTAAGGTCTATACGAGAGAGTGTTAGCAGGCGCCTTGGGCCATCGAATAGCAGCAGAAAGGCTTACAGACGTGTTGTAAGATAGCGTTGGACATGATGAGGACGGCGAGGGATGGGGAACTGAATAAACATACACTGGTGAATGAGAATAGAAACTTGCAGGCAATATTTATACCATTGCTAAGATAGGGTTAACACCTACTCTATACTTACACGTAGATTTTCAATATATTCAATCTCTCTGCCAGTTGAATTCAAAACTTCTAAGACGAAGCCTCCTGATCGGCCGCTAATGATGGACCAACTTTTCGAAGGACTGCAGACACGGATAGAGTCGAATGCGAGGGCGAGCTAGACCGATCTCTGGCGCTCCAGACGCGCAGGAGTGAAGGTTAAATCCAGGGCCAATCCTTGCTTTAAGATGAACATTCGAGTTAGCCAGGGCCGCTGGCAGATGGACCGCACCGCTGTATAGCAGAAGTTGGGACCAGATGCGGGGTATACTGTTTGTGACAATAGCATATACAGACCAGAGACTTATACAACGATTCAATGTACAGTCGTAGTATTCTCAAAGACCGTGAGATTCTGTGACAGACTCAGAAACAGAAACCTGCTCCTAACCCTGGTCCAGGGGTCACTCAGGCTGCCAGTGGTACATTTCGAGCAAAGCTGAACTTTCAAGCTCGAAGCCACAAGCGTTTCCAGCATCTGATATGCTAGCTATTAATCCGTTTACTTCACAGAGACGCCCCATACCCGATGGCCTTCGCTGCTATAGGGGACTGCTTAGGCTAGACTCGGATCTGGTCTGGCACCTCTTGCAGGCTTGCCTCCTTGAAATTGCCTCAACAATCGAATGGACGAAGCTCGCATTTTGGACAGGCTCTAACCGCTATTCGAGGCTGTGAATATTAATTCAGAGACTCAAGATCACCGGTGTGCGTTCCAGTTCCACCCGCACTGGACGTGTCTCTACCAAATCTCTACCACAGGAGTCTCCTGACTCTCCTCGTTAGAGGGTGCATCTTATTCTACAACTTTTGATATGGTAGGCTGAGGATCTGAAAACTAGTCATGTCTGTCTGGAACCAATGCTTGTTGGATGTAAATTAAATGTGTGATAATAATATTCTAGGGGGAGGCTGCGCTTAGGGATGGATCGTCTCGGATGGTTTCAACTTCACGCTTCGAACAGGTAGGTATGCATGCATGCACCAGCGAGGCGCACCATGAATCCACTAGTGTTTTGAACGTACCACTGGGTGGCAACCCTCGGACTATCGAGGAAATAAGCCATTGGCATATTTGGGCTTGTTTTCTTTGTAATGTTACTGCATATCGGGTTACTAGTCTTAGCTGGACAGTATTCATTGAAGGCATCAGGTGCGATCTCTCCAGAAATAATTCAATTTTCAAGCTCTTCCTACGCTGTGAAGGATCCAGAGCGTGAAGGTGGTTCAACGAGGGTGTCGTCGTATCCAAGGAATAACGTCAACTTCTCCTGGGATTCACATCTGATATGATTAGACGCCCAAGGCCGACTATTGGAGAACGACAACTCCTCACATCCATATCGCAGTCTCAGGATGGTAAGCGGCGATGATATCCCAAAAGCACCTTAACTTAACTCAGTCTTGTGATGCATAATAGATAGCCTGCCGCATCATCGCTGAGTTGGAACGAGAAGACCATTCAGGGAGACTCCATAAGTAAAGCTCAGAAAATAAGCGGAAAATAGGGCGGATAGAAACCATTTGCCAAGTAGGAGAGAACAAATGAGAGAAGAATGGTGTTTGAAGTCCCTTAAGCTTGGAAGAGAGAATCAGTGGTCAAATTCACATACTTCCATAGAAGGCGGGCCACCGATGACAGACAACATTTGCCGAGAAGCTCTCGACTTTCCGACGACTTTCGAGCCTGTTGCATGCGTAAGTCTCTTTGTCTTTGGCAGTAGAACTATGTCGTCCATAAAATTTTCAGAGGTAGACGGTTTGAGGAATCAGGATACGATCAGCTGAATTAGGAATGATAGACGCGTGAAGACAATTTGTCAGCTACGATCAAAAGGTGTGGCTCACACTCGCATTTTCCGTCTGACCGCCACATCATTTTGCGCCTCAGGTTGTTGACGGGTAAATAAGTAGGAAACACTTCACCTCACAATAATGGGAGACGACAGAGATATGTACGAAGGATACGAAGATTTTGAAGCACCCGATGAAAACGAGTGTGTTTACTCTGACGTCCTTAATCAACGACGGCTTTTCACTCTCCCTGGCGAGCACTGCTCATTCTGTTTGAAAGAATTTAGCGACTTCAACGAGGCCATTTATCCGCAACTGGTCGATCTCTCATAGTAGCACAACCCCCTCTCTAAAGCTCTTTTACCACCTAGTAAGACGATCTTATCTTCCTTAGCATATCCTCAGCGCATCTGACATGAATACGGATCGAACGCGCGCCCGTCATTGAGAAGTTTACTCTTTCTACGTCTTTCACAGCGACAGACAATGGCTTGTGTGCAGTTCGTTGTTCCAGCTTAATTGGTTTCGCCCGTTCCTTAACTTGATGAGTATAGCCTGCGTAGAGTGCTATAGTGACCGCATCTTCAACCATAATACGGCGACGTTGCTTCTCTTCCCACCCATGGAGGTCTGTGAGTACTTTTGCTCTCTTGGCGTCGAGAATATGCAGACTTTCGAAGAGGTACGAACTTCCGATGCTTCCTTTCCAATTCTTAACCCTCCAAATTAATGATTCCCCCAAGGAATCCGAAGCCGCCTTTCGTGCCCTTCAAGGTCATTATCACCTTGGAAGCATGGAAGCTGGCATCTCCACCAAACTCACCGTCCATCTCAACCCCTGTCCCCTCTGAATCCATTCCTAAACGCCATGTCCTGGACGACTCCGTATCAACTCACTCACCGGACCCTCTTGATCTGGTTGGCTCCGGGAGCCCTCGCGTTCGATCCAGATATCTTTGGTGATTGCCAAACCCTCCTGCTTTGATTCTGTTCCAGCTCTATTGTCGACTGCTTCCATTGAACGGAGCCCTCGCCGTGCTTCCAAATTTCAGAGCTGAGATCCTCGTCTTTTTCCGCTATTGCATCGACCGGAGAGCCAAACGCAATCATTTCTAGGGAACAAAGAAAGGGTGAAAAGACAGGCAAGTGATTATTTAGACAATAATTTCATTATTTAGCGTAGTCGCGTGAAGGCCTAGTTGCACTTCCGTCGAGCGTATGCCAAGCAGTGGCAAGAAGATGGTCTCTAACGCTTCAACCCCCATCGGGTCCGCCCACGGGCGAACGAGATCGCATAGACAGCAAGAATCTACCACCTCAGTCATTAAGTAAAGCTGATCGAAACCGCCACGCTATGCCAGTACTCACGTTGAACACAATAAACACGCAAAATATCCCCAGATCTCTCCAATAGTGCAATCCAAAATTCCCCGCCGCCAAGAACTGGTCTGTCGAACTCATCGCACAGAATTCGCAGCTGTCCCCGTCGACGAGGTATCCTCCCACAGCGGAGATGTACGGAGCCATGTATTCGGCACAGGTCTGACCTACAGGTGGGCTGATGGAGATGAACTCTGTAGACGAGCAGGTGATGGGCTGGTTGCCTATAGCTATAGAGGGATTATAACGATGAAAGTGACAGCAAGCGTCTACGGACGTACCCTGTCTCAAAATTCCCTGGACGAGATACGTGTAAGGCGACACGCGATACATCCACCGCCACCACCCCAACTCACTATACGGCTGGAGAACACCGTTGCTAGAACCATGCATCACATTAGTATGTGCGCCATCGCATACAGAGCGATGGGGCTCCTACAAGTCGACAACGAAAGAAACCAGCAACATCAAATTCAAAGCAGCCATCTCCGCGTCAGGCGCCATCGCCGCGATCGCCTGTGCAAAACTCGTATACCACAGTGGCAGAGCAACTGCTACAGCCAGGAAAGTGTACCCCGCACGATCAGAAGCAAATCCTGCCGTCCAGTACCAGCAAAAGAAAACCAATGTGCCCCCACAGATGCTCCACGGCAATTCGGTGAGGAGCTGGGCAGCGAGAAGGGACGTCCAGTGGTACATCTTCGTCGGCCTTTCGCGGATCTCGTAAATACCGCGCGTCTTTATCCAGGGGATTTGGAGTTGGTTGCAGAGTGGGACGGGGACGATGAGGACGTTGAAGATCGCCTATCATAAGGCATTAAGGTGACTTGGAAGGAACGGAGGGATGGATAGTATGGACGTACGAAAACTTTGCTCTGTGTCCCTTGCAGAGAGTCGTCAGGTTTGAAGAAGGTGAACTGAATGGTAAATCTGTCAGCTTGGACTTGCGAAGTCCTGAAGACGTACCCCAATGAAAAGGGCTGCAATCGCATTGAGCATGAGCTTGGACATGAGGTACTCCGGGTCTTTAGGGTGTCAAGTAACGCGTTGGCTGGTACTGTTTAGGAGT
>RZIO01000005.1:780274-792905 GCA_004338095.1 Gloeostereum incarnatum | reverse complement strand
GAGCGGTCGACTACGTCCCTCTGCATGAATCGCGTCGATCTCCTGCTGAAGACCAGCTGCCTCTGGTGATTTTTCCCAGATTGCTTTCCTACGAAGCGATGAGGAGGAGCTTCACGAGATTTCATGAGTCTTACCAGTCTTGAGTGGCCCCAGTACCGATGACCTAGTACAATATGTTACATAAGCCTACCCTCCCTCATCCTCAGTTGAAATGCACCTACGGAGAGCATGTATTCAGCTCTAGATGTAAAAAGTCAGCTAAGACAAGAAACAATTCGGCAATAAGACTTACGGGTTCTCTCCAGTTTCGCACTGGCGTGCGCCGTTCATCTGAAAATAGCTGATCAATGTATCTGCGTTATGTCCGATATCACCAAGGTACACTGTCCGTCCTCCTTTGTGCAGGAGCAGCACTCGATCGAAGACTTGGAACAGTTCGGCTGATGGCTGACATCGAAAACATTAGCTCAGTCAACGTCGCTGAGTCCAAGGAAGACCTGCCTGGTGAATCCTATAAGCCGAGGAACGTCAATTCACGGATGGGCCGAAGTCAGAAGTATATTCATACGTGCAAAGAATAGCCTGTCCATGGTTTGCCAGGCTGCGGAGGAAACTCATAATCGCCCAGGCACTTTGGGAGTCCAAGCCAGACGTCGGCTCATCCAAGAAGAGCAGAAGCTTGGGCTGCAGCACAAAAAGATAAGAGGCTGTCAGACACAGAGGCATCAGATCTAGTACTACGCACCTTCGCAGCCAGTTCTACTGCAATGGTCGTGCGCTTCCGATGCTCCACTCCTAGGGATCCCACAGCTGCGTCGGCAAAAGCTTCTAAGCCGCACATCTTGAGACACGTATCAACGCTAAGGCGAAGTTGTGGCGTGCGTCTGACAGAGATGAAACACAACTCACTAAGCTTCTTTCTCAGCAAGTGGGACGGAATCCGATTGCCGTAACTTGGCAGATAAGAGTAACGCTTCTCGGACACTATCGGTTGGCACATGGGTGTCCATCTGTTGACAATAGCCGCTGTAAACATAGCTTCAGATGGGCCTTTCCAAATTGTACAGCAGACACAACTCACGTCTGGGCCTGAAAATCTGCTGGAAGAGCTTGTCCATTAACGAAGCGATCTCCGGTAACGACACCAGTCGTGACCCGTTGAGCTAAAACGTTCAACAAAGTAGTCTTCCCCGCTCCGGAAGCACCCATGAGGGCGGTCAACTTGCCATGCGCCACATACCCACAGATGTCGTCTAGGAGCTGGCGTTCGCCGCCAGGAGTTGGGACATTATATGTGAGATGATGCCATGAGAAAACGTCTGCTGTCGAAGTTTGCTTTGTCAATTTAACATTTTGAGCATCGCTAATGAGCTCGGATTGGGAAGTGCCCCGTAAAAAGAGAACGCGAGACGCGAGATACGTGTTCGTGGTCAGATATTCGGTAAAGACAAGAAGAGCCATGAAAAAAGCACATCCAAAGGCCACTAGTATGACGAAATTCTACACACTTCATGAGGGTTCTTCATCGCGAACGAGGAAGGGGTCAACTTACTCTCCACAGGTGGTCATGTGTATATCCATAGAACAACGATATGTATCTATTCCCGTCGACGAAATCTTGGCCCGAGACAGCACCGACTGTGGTGCATACTTGGTTTTGTAGGGTGATGTCCTTGTAAGACGGCCCTTGGGGAATCAGTGTGGTGCAAGCGCCCATCAATGTGTGAAATTCATTGGCAATGACGGCCTCGAAAGCATACTGAAGAGGCTGTAAAGATCGAGTATTAGCTGAGTGCCGTGCGTCCCTTGAAGTTAAACACACATTGAGGTAACTGATCCACTCGAGAGCACCAATCATCAAAGGCTTGGGAACGGCGTACCCTCTGGGTAAAGGTGTATTCTATCAGTTGAAAGGTCAACATTATCAATAGCTAGAAAGATCTCACAGGTACAGAATTTCAGTCAATAGCCATACTCCTGCTACTGCTTGGGCGATTTCTTCTGTTTTACAAGCAGCCGCTAAGGCGCGAAACTGCACCTTCATAGTAAGTGTTGTAGTGAACACAAAAAGATAGAAAATGCTTCGAGAACACCCAAGTAAACCTCTGGTTATACGAAGACGCTGATACAAACTCACAAGAACTGCTCCGCAGACTGTTGCAGTCGAACCAAGAAATAAATGAGCACGGAGTATATCATTGTCGAGAGAAAGGTGACAGGTATATCGACCAATGTCAGGGCAAGAGCTTCGATTGAAGGATGGTATAATCCGGCCTTGTGATGTCGGGAGACGATGGGACGTTGGGCGTACAAGGAGGGTATTTCAGCCATTGAGGTCAAAGCACAGCAAAGTAAAGTGCTAGGATAACGGGTTTCATTGTCACGTAAGGGACGGTTCAATCCGATCCCCGGGCGTACCAGAAGAGGAGACCGCCTCGGGAGAAGAACGTCGACGTGGTTTCAGAGATTTTGAGAAACATAGTGCCGACGAGAATACCTTGGATTATGAACACTCTGTGGCACGTAAATCGTCTGGAGCTCACGAGAGAAGAGTGGGAAATGTGTCATACAATATGTTGAATATCACCACGGTTGGACTTCCTATGAGAATCTGTACCCGCCTTAAGATGACTGCCCGGGCCTGCATGAACAGGGAGATAGTGTATGGGCTGTGATGCTAGAGTGAGCCAACAGTTGACGAGCGAAACACAGACTTACGATGACTTCCGTGTGTGAATAGCATGTTCTGCTGCCACACTCCGAGAGTAGTGCTCCTTCCTCTTCCGAACGCCGACAAATTCGTTCTTGTATAGCTGAATGTCCTCCTTGTTTTGGTGTCCGATGTGGGAATTTAGGAAGTGCCTCGCGAACTCTCCCGCAGAGCGGGGCTGGTTCGTAAAACCTGCCCTGGGAATACGGGCCAGTGGGTCAGTGACAGATACAAGGAAGTCAGGTGTAGTCTGCCGGGTGGCAGGTTCATATCCCATGCTCATAAAATAATTTTTTGCCTGTTCGGCAGGTCCGAAATAAGCCATCTTCCCCTTGTATAGAACAGCAACTTTGTCGAACAGAGAATATAAAGTTTCTCCAGCTTGATAAACGGAAACAATCGTGGACAATCTGTCCAGATCGGTAGCAACACGAAGAGCGCGTCCAAACTCGAGGGCTGTCGAAGAATCCAGACCGCGAGTAGCACTGAGAGAGAGGTCAGACTAGTGAAGAACATAGGAACCACATTGACTTACTTGTCCCATGAGCACACCCGGCTCCGAGTCGCCAATGCTTCAGCGATGGAAACTCTTTTCTTTTCGCCACCGGACACTCCACGGATGGCGGCATCGCCAACGAGCGTGTTTCTGGCGTGCCGCAATCTCATGACCGCCATCAAGAACTCAGCCGCGTAAGAAACATATTGCTCATGGCTTTGAGTGAGTCGCATATGAGGTGTCCTTGTTTTTATAGCGAACTTTATGGTCTGCTCCACCGTGAGTGTCGGAAAATGTATGTCGTCTTCTGGGCAGTATTGCACATCTCCGCGATAGTGCTCCAATACTTCTTGGGGAGACAGAGAGTCATAATGAACCTCTCCTGTCACACTACGGTAGTCGTCCCGTTGGTTCGCCAAGATCTTCAAAAGAGTACTACAGCCCGAACCTGGACTTCCGAGAACAACTTGGGGGCAGGAGTCAGAGGCACATCACGTCAAATTTTAGATTGGCTCACGAAGCATCTCTGTGGGGCGAACGACGCCTTCAAAACCACTCAAAATCTCACGGAGAGGAGGGTGTCGAAGGCTGCGAACCGCCTCCAAAAAGTTCTTAGGGTTCAAGACAGAACCCAAGGTTTCCTGCCAAGAGGCGGAAGCCCCAACCCCTACGACACTCAAATTCTCGAACGAGACGCCGAGCTCCCGGGTGAGTATGTTGGCTTCATTGCGTCTATGGGTCCGTTGTAAGACACGCTGAGGTTTCGCTCAAACAGCTACTCACCTTTCAGAAAAATATCGCAGCCTATTTGCATAGTCAAAAATATCCGGGTCACCGATCAGCGTAGCCTCCGATTGGACGCCGATAGGGTCGTCTTGCGTATGGCTGGGAATGCTCGTAATTCCTTCGAGCGGGTGGATATCTTCGGAATTTGCGAGGAGGGGGGAAGGATCGCGAAGTATGTCCATGCATTTTCTGTTGCTGGAACGATTTCTTATATTATGACGGGCCAGCGATTCTCTGTGCGGAGGTTGAAGTCGATCCAAAGGACGAGGAAGTTCGTCCGTAACAAAGTGCATCAACAAAAGCAGCGAGTAGCATTGAGGCCATGCAGCAGTATGTGTGCGGGCACTACATCATGTATTCCATTGACAGATTAGTGATAAATCTTGCGGCCAATCTGCGGGGGTTTCGCGCGGGTGCCAAGGAGGGAATCCGGTCCATCGCACAATAATGCGGCGATGGATAGTCAGTATGCACATTGGTAGACATATTTAGCGGTTCAAGTATACTTACATATTTCCAAGGCGAGCGTTAAACGTTAAGTACAGACTGGTGTGGGCTGAATGCCATGTTACCCCGATCCTGATCGATCGATCGATTGATTATCGACTAAGATCATTGATGAAGAGTGTGGCAGGCCACAAGCAAGTTGCGCCACAAAGTTCGACATGCGTTTCAGACGCTGGGCTGAGTTTGAGCTTAGAAGTTTTACAATGAATTTGAATGAGAATTTTGGCATTGTGAAGCAGGTCAAAAAGTTCGAAACAAAATCAGCCCTCTCTCTTATCCATCAACAAATATTCTGCATTTCATTCAGGTAATCCACCTGCCTGAAATACAACTTTCACCGAAACCAGAACCCAGACATCCTCACTAGAACGTTGTGCGAAATCTCCGATCCCTTGATGAGCCTGAAATCAGGCCTACGCTCCAACTCCATGCTCGGCTCGGGCCCGAAGTTGAATCCCGTCTTCCTAGAGAAGAGAAGCTGGAATCGGGAAATTGCACCTTCGATGTCTGTGCCAAAATTCTGGGTGTAACATTGGTCACCGGAGCGGTCTGCGCTGGCTTGATCCCAGCATAACAGATAAAATGCGACTCGAGAAGGGTCATTCTTGGGGTGTCGGATCTGGAGCCTGTGGTGCATATGAATCTTCTTCTTCGAGCTCGACGTCGAGACTGCCGCGTTCGGGTTTTCCTCTTCTTTGCCATATGTCTGACGTTCAAGAAGGGCTAGAACAAGGTTAGTCTTCGCCACAAATGGCTAACGAAATGGCGCACCATCGTAGACCAACTCCCCGTCACTATACACCTTCGTTTCTGGGAATGTGTTAACGTTAAGAGTTAAAAGGGAGTCGGATATCTCGCCACACGTACCAGTGACAACTTGTGGCAGCTCGCTCATGTTGACCCTAGTTTCCCGTTGTGCACTCTGTTTGGATGCATGAGGGTTGAGCTCGACCGGGATGCGCTCTGCGGGCATATTAGAAAGGGAATTAGGCGAATTCTTCTTTCGAGGCAATCTCCAATAAGAGGGGGAACGAGGACGCGAAGGTGCAAAGAAAGATTTTCCCGGACGGCCACGGTCCTGGCGGGAATTTCGCCAGCTACATTCTTCGATAGAGCTCTTCTCTTTATCAGAGAGATCAGGACACCTGGGAGCTTTCATCTTGTTGCCTTCGAGTGGATAGATGGTGGTGGAGGACGGGGAGCAGCAGGTCTTGCAGAGCCATATTTATAGTAAACATTCCTGTGGCCTCGCTTCGAGCGCTATTGTTTTCACGTATCAAGAGGGATGCTGTGTCTTGTAGTACTGTGGCATAGCAGCACTTGTTCTTCTCAAAGTTCGATTGTATTGTGATTGTCTTGGCTCTTCAGTGAACACGGACAAGAAGAACAAGGAGCTGGAAAAACAATAACCAGTTAGAAACCAGTGTACCCACTGATGTCTATGGACTCGATTTGGTGTAGATTAACGAGTCTAAGCAGGGAGGGTCGCTTCTTTTTCCTGTGAGATCTGCCACTAACAGTGAGACTGAGGTTCAAGCGCTCATGAGTCACGGACTCCGCCTGTCGGGACTCGGAGGCGGGTGTCGGGTCAGACCTCGGTAATATGAGGTAATCCTCATATGACCGGGCCCGGGCCGAGTCCAAAGTCGACGTGTCGTGTAACGGCCAGCATTATAGTGCTTCTTTATAAAGCTCTGTCTCCTACATTTTTGCAAATTCTGAGGTGAGAGTTGAATGATCTTCTTGAATCTATACTCCCAACCAACATTCCAACAGAATACCACATTCATTGACGTTCTCGATCGCGACTTGACTTTTAACATAACTACTTCCCGCTCTTTCGGGATCTGCAGGGCTTCGTTGATGTTTTGAAGAACACGAACCTCTCTGAAATGCGAAACAACTTTGCTGTTTTTGGGGCAGTCTTTGCTGGCTTAGCCTATGCCTCTAGCCCACCTGTAAAAGTCTCTCTCCGATCTTCGTGGACGGCGCCCCCTCCCTTGTTGGAAATCATGTGAGTTGAAAGCAGAGGTCTCGGTTGAAAGTCTGCTTAAATAATTATTCAGTGAGACAGTTGCTCTGGAAAATCCGGATGCTTTTTTTCCATTCTTAGACCGCGTCACTGATCCCGAGGCCCTCCTTAACCCCCAGAAGTTAACCCCAGAGGCTTTGCATCAGTATGCACTTCAGACCGCTGTCAACCACGGTTTTTTATCTGAACCAGGCTCCCTCGCTGCGGTTGACCTGGATCTCGCACTGCACGCCGCGACGCCGAAGATTGAGGCATTCTACCAACACTACCTGAGCCATGCAAAGACAAATAGAGCGGACGGGTGTGGTTCTTGGGTTGATTGGTATGGTACTATTGCATGTGATGTTGAAACTCTCGCCCATCTCGCTGGGGTGGAGACGCTAGATCCTTCGGACAAGACATCTACCTCGTGAGTTGCCTGTTGCCATCAAAACCGCAGCATTAACATACTGTCAGAGTTTCTTATACCCGTCCCAAACTTCTCACCTTTGATCACATATATCCCTCTCCCGCCCTCACGTTGGAACGACCACTCCGAACTGCTATACTTTACGCCTCGCTAGACTCGTCCAACTTCCGAGAACTTCATTCATATTTATTTTCGCTGGCAAACCGTCCAGCTCCTCATGTCGAGTATGTGCTTCGGCACATCCCCGACGTCGAAGCGGACCCTAGCTCTCGGACCTACTTATCCGGCTACAGTGTAGCGTTGGACCTAAAAAAGATGGATTATCTAGCTGTAGACGACAGATATTTTTCGCAGCAATGTAAGTCGCTTATTTTTCCCCATATACACATTCGATTGAAGGCACTCTAGCGGATAAGAACGATGTAGCGAACGACGACGAAGCAGTTCCTCTTGTTGACCCTATTCTCTCTCTGCTAGAGAAACATCCAGAAAATCCGAATGTTCCGGATCCGAGTGCTCCTTTGGATGCAGAAGAGATTCTTGATATTGGATACAAGGCTTCGCAGGTTATCGCGGAGTCATCCGAGCCATTAGGGGCCTTGAAACAGCTCTCGCACAACTTCCCGAAATATGCCAACACTGTTGCTCGCAGGGTGGTCGTCAATGAGAGTATCTCTGAGGAGCTTCATGGCAACCAGCTTCTTGTTCAAGGCGGAATCAATGCGTTCTGGATCAATGGGGTGACCCTTCCTGAGCAGGATGTAAATCCTTTTGCCCTGCTTCGGCTTTTGAGGAAGGAACGCAGCATCATGCTGTCGTTGACTTCCCTAGGACTGTCTAGGGGTGAGGCCATGGATCTGCTTACGCACCCCATCATTGCCATAGCGCAGAGTGACAAGGGCGCTGTTGATGGTTTGGTGGATGCCAGTGATCGACTCGAGGATGAGAGCGTCATCGTTTGGTGGAATAATATAGAGAAAGATAGCAGGTGCGTCCGTGACTTGCTTAGCTGGCTTGCATAGCTTACATGTACCGTCAAGATACGCTCGATGGACACCTTCATTACACCTCGTGAGTGACTCGGGAACCATCTTACACACACATACAGCGACCTCATTCGACTAATTTGACAGCTGATTCGACCTACGTACCCTGGACAGTTTCCCAGCGTCAAGCTTAACTTATTCAACGTTGTCCTTCTGTTGGATCTCTCGCAAACCACTAGCCTCAACTTCATCGCCGGTCCCGTCAACAATATAATTGAAAGAAAGAAGCTTCCCTTTCCGTTTCGGAGTCGTTCCGTTGACGGAAACGAAGGAAGGTAGCCTTGATTGCCATCCTTATCGCCTGGCTTTGCTTGCTTACACTTTTTAAGGGACACAACTTGCACGGCTGTTTTACTATATTGTTGACAATCATGGTCGTCGGAAAGCCATGGCGTTCATCAAGAAGGTTCGTTCGTTCCAGACCGAACCTATACTGAAGAAGTAGCTTAGCTTTTCGTGCCCCACAGATATCTCAAGTCCACCTCCCTCCTGAACAGCAGACGGCTTCAGTCGACTGGAAAGCTGTCACCGGGGCATACGATGATGTTTGCGATGATGACGAAAGTGAAAAGGAATGCGAGCTTGCTGACATCGACCATGTTTTGAGCGGGGGGATTTTCACCAGGGCAGATTCCGATAAAGTTACGTCCTACGCTCAACGCCTGGGTGCGAAGCTCTCTTCTTCTCCTTTGGGACACGCCTTCGTGAATGGGAAGCATCTCAAGATGGGCGAAGTACGTGTAAAAAGTCCAATGTGTGCGACTTCATCTGACGGTCGTTCACAGACGTTCCTAAGAAGTATGCAGCTGGAGATTGCACAACAATTACAACTGCTACAGGAAGAGGTTTGTT
Organism: Gloeostereum incarnatum; assembly: GCA_004338095.1. Lineage (NCBI taxonomy): Eukaryota > Fungi > Basidiomycota > Agaricomycetes > Agaricales > Cyphellaceae > Gloeostereum > Gloeostereum incarnatum. The sequence continues at coordinate 784,067 of RZIO01000005.1, read as the reverse complement.
CTCATTCGGCTGACGGGCCTAGGAGATCATCCTCAAATTTGTTTTTAGCTTTATAAGGGACAGCTTAGCGATGACGACCGCGAAGCTGCAAGCACATATTTCTATGACCTACCCTCGACATCTCACCGAAGGAACATCCATATCATTCCGGAATCAACTGCAGGAAGCCTCCGTATTGGGAATCTACCTGAGATCTTCAGTCGAACGAAATTCCATGTATCGTCGGGCGCGTTCGTGTATCCATGTACGCAAAACCCATCCAATGTGACCTTCTTTCTGACCACTCGCACAGCTAATCGAGATATCGCCCCTCCCATTACATTGTACGTCGTTGCCGACCTGGACTCGCAAGATGGAACGAGCCTCATCCGAGAGGCGCTTGAATTCTTGGTAAGAACCAACCAGGCGCCAACTTTTTCTGGCTCCTTAATCTCACATAACTTTAGACTGAAGAGTCTCAAACCCGGATATCCTTCATCCACAACCCAAATACCACCAATTTCGTGGAGCGGACCCCTGTATCCTGGATATTATCCCACCTCATTGGTAACAACTTGCTCTCCGAGACGTCTCCCCGACGGCTCTCCCAGGCATTGGGATTACAGTCACTAGCGACTCCCGACGATGGGACACAGATCCTTCCGCCACAGGAAGATATCATTGCGGATCTCACCGGCGGTGTTGGAGTTAAAGGACTTGACGTGAAAGCGTACGGCGATTTTGTCAAGAGAGGCGTCTTGACACTCCGGGAACTTCAGGTCAATCCAGGAGAACACGTTCTTCTGGTGAACGGACGTGTACGCTGTTTTTTTCACAATCTTTATTTGTCCCCTCGTTGATTTGATGACTGTATGTTGAAGGTGGTCGGGCCTCTGGAGAGCGGAGACTTTAAGGCGGCAGATTTTAGGGCTTTGGAGGAATACGAATTGAGAAGACGCGTGCAACCTGTTGTTTCCGCCTTGGAAGAGGTGAAACCAGATTTGACTGCTTCTGACCGGTGAGTGCATGTATGTCATCCTTATGGTGGCTTATCCTTATTCCACTTCGTTGCAGTGCCGCCTTCTCTCACTTGGTGTCGATGGCTTCTTCTGTCATATCCTCGATTCAAATCCCCGACCCCAGCGAAGCTGGCTTGTTTGATGCACCGCACCGACCCAGACAACGAGGGTACAGATTGCTAACTAGTGATTACACGTGAGCCCGTTCGCAGTCTCGGTACTTCGATCCAAGTATCTTACACTGTAAACCTAGCACATTTGAATTGGGAGATAATTCGACAGCACTGTACCAAATTTCTGCCCTTGTCGACCCTTTAACCGAGGTCGCTCAGAAGTGGGCCAGTCTTCTGGAGGTACGTCCGAACGTTTATCATGACCTACCAGGAAGGCTTATCGTTCACTAGTGGCTCTCCAATGTTCCTGACATATTCATTGAAGTGCATCTCAATCCGGCCAAGTTGCAAGAAGTTTGTCTTACTCTCTTCCCATGACGTCAAGCTTACACAGGTGTAGATCCCGTTGAAGCGTTTCTTCCGCTATAACCTTTCTCCCGCACTCTCATTCGACGACGATGGGTAGGTTGGGTGTCTGGCTTCACTGTGATGTCGTACTGATTTTCCTAGGCTAGAAATCCCGGCACAGACTGTGTTTGAGGATCTTCCGATTGAACCCATTTACACATTGGCTATGGATGTCCCATCCTCCTGGCTCGTTCGCCCTCGGGTAGCCTTGTACGACTTGGACAACATCCAGCTCGGTGCTCTATCGCCTGAGGATAGTTCTGTGGAGGCAGTTTTTGAACTTGACTTTCTAGTCGTGGAAGGGCATGCTCGCGACACATTGACAAATTCTCCCCCGCGCGGTATCCAGCTACAGTTGGTGACAGAGGATGGGACAGCCATCGACGACACCCAGGTTGTTGCCAATTTGGGATATTTCCAGTTCAAAGCAAAACCTGGCGTCTTCCGTCTGGAGATCCGCGAAGGGCGTGGGAGGAAGATTTTCGAGATGGAGAGCGTCGGGAATGAGGGGTGGAATAGTCCGACTGTGAAGGAGGTTGGGAGCGAGATCACGCTGACTAGCTTTGAAGGGCTTTCGCTCTATCCGAGGTTAGCTAGGAAGCCTGGCAGGGAGAGTGCCGACGTTTTGGAGGAGACGGATTTGGATGACGAGGAAGCAGGAAGTGTCGTTGAGAATGTGGCGTCGTGGTGCGTTGATTCCATGGTTACTAGTTTACTTTGCGGGCCGTGCTGATGATGGGTTTTCCCAGGGTCAAGTCTCTTTTCGGGCAGACAGAGACCACGACGGATATCGTATTGGCTTCGGACGCGCAAGCGGAGATCAATATTTTCACCGTCGCTTCTGGCTTGCTTTATGAGGTTTCCCTATCTCCACTCCACCGTTGGCAAGGCCATACCTGACTTTTCATTTATGTACAGCGCTTCGTCTCCATCATGATTCTCAGCGTCCTTCGGAACACCCAGAGCAGTGTAAAGTTCTGGTTCATTGAGAACTTCCTTTCGCCTTCTTTCTTGGTGAGCGCGTTTCTCCGCCCTCGCGACGATATGACGTGTTGATCCGATGCACAGGAATTCATTCCCCACTTTGCGGAAGCGTACGGGTTCCAGTATGAACTGGTCACATACAAGTGGCCTTCATGGTTGCGTGCACAGAAAGAAAAGCAGCGGATTATTTGGGCTTACAAGATCCTCTTCCTTGACGTTCTCTTCCCTATGGACTTGAAGAAAGTCATCTTCGTGGATGCCGATCAAATTGTGCGTGCAGACCTGAAGGAGCTAGTTGACTTGAACCTCCACGGGGCTCCATACGGGTACACGCCGATGGGGGACGACAATTATGACATGGAGGGATTCCGATTTTGGAAGACGGGGTACTGGAAGGATTTCCTGAAAGGTCGTCCATATCACATCAGGTAGGCTATGCTTCCTAGGAATTTCATCTTTCAAGCACACGTTGATTGTTTGTTGTAAAGCGCTCTCTACGTCGTTGACCTAGTGCGATTCCGTCAGGTACGTTGTGTCTGTACTTATAGTGATAACTTGACTGATTTTTTTTTGTTTGTTAGATCGCTGCTGGAGTAAGATGAAATTCGGATGCGTCGATTTGCTCTGCTCACAAAACTGTTTCAGGATATTTTGCGTGGTCAATATCAGCAACTGTCTGCAGATCCCAATTCCTTGGCGAACCTCGATCAGGGTGAGTCAATTCCTATGGCATTAGCCATAGCAACCGTCTCCTCACCGGTAAGCTTTTAGATTTGCCGAACAATCTTCAGCGAGAGGTTCCGATTGTGAGTTCATTCGCTCGCTTTGATCGGGTGGTCCCGTGCTTAATAGGAAAAACACGGTAGTATTCGTTGCACGAAGATTGGCTTTGGGTGAGCTCGCTTCTTGCATTGATTGGTTGCTTCTGAGCTGACATATTGCTATCAGTGTGAGACATGGTGTATGTATCCTTTGCCTTTTCCCTGGCATATCACTGACTTAATTGTCTTGGTATATAGGTAGCAAAGACCGCCTTGACAGGGCCAAGACTATCGATCTCTGTCAGAACCCTCTTACTGTAGGCCATCTTCTTTATCATTTGGCCTGTCCACTAATCTTCTGTGTAGAAAGAGCCCAAGCTCGCCCGGGCGAGGCAGATTCCGGAATGGGAGGAGTATGACGGGGAGATCTCGAGGTTCGCGAGGAGCCTGGCTGATAAGGGGTTGATTCAGTCGCGGATCGCGACTGCAGATACGAATGTGCTCGCGGGAGCTCCAGCCCAGGAGGTAA
>RZIO01000005.1:747215-774429 GCA_004338095.1 Gloeostereum incarnatum | reverse complement strand
GCTTGAATTCCGGGGGAGCGTCGACCAGGAATTGCTGAAATACAGGTCCTCGCTTCATTTCCAAGATACTATCGTGATCGTATAAGGAGAGACGTGACCAGGGCAGAGGATAACAGAGAAGATGTAGTAGCGCGAAGCCTAGGGCTTGAAGGTCATCACGTCGACTTTGCTCTAGCTCAGACACTGAGAGTGAGTATACCCTCGTGAACGGCAGGGACTCCGTAAAGACATACCTTTACCTGTATGGACCGACACGCTGCCATACATAGCAGTACCGATATTGCATTGACCGCTACCCGCTGGAATATGGGCTCCTGTGCCATAGAGCATCCCAGAGATGCCAAAGTCGAAGAGATAGACAGTGTGTGCCCTTCCTTCGGAAGTAGGTCCCTTCGTGAAGGTCTCCGGCTTCACATCACGGATGACCCAGCTGTGTTCTCTGGTCTGTTGGATTATGTCTATTGTTCCGGCTTATCTATGTAGCTTCCTCTTGTCCTTCATACATGGAGAATGCCGGGAAACTCAGCAGAATCCAAAGAAAAAAATCTGGAAACTTGTCTTTCGCGATGGAGGATTTATCCCGCTGTGGCCCCATGCCTTTCATTCCATTCTCAAGTCGCCTGATCTAACCAATCCGCTGCCCACCGTATTTTCCTATGCGACACCTATTCGAGGGATTACCGAAGCTGCCTTCAAGTTTGTCCATGAGGCTGTATATTGTGGCGGTCGTATTCTGACAGTTGCCTCAGAAATGTTAATGAAGGAGGAAGCCGTGGACCAAGCCGAATATACTTCCTTCCTTCCTCTCACCTGGACTACTCGTTGTCTCGTACACGAGAGGGTCACAATGTCGCTATTCGATTTATCACTCTCAGGGACGAAAGGGTCGAACACCTGAAATTCCTTAGGTGACTTATGACTGGACCTCACAGGCTGCTCAGCAATAATCACACCCTTCCGATGCTCAGCGAGTTCCAATTTGAGTATCTTATCTTTGTAAATTTCCCCTTGGCTGGCGGTACCATGGACGTGGCGCAGACTACTGGGCGAAGAACTCCGTCGGGAATATCCTTGACATGTTAATGCAAGCACTAGACTTTATCCTCTAATCGGTAAATCAACCACAGGGGCTGGCCTTCATTAACATTCACGACTTGAATATTATCCATCGGGTCAATAAATCGATAATTATCTCCCACTCATCCCCGCTCATGCTACTTTATTCCGTGTCCCGACCTCGAGTATTTCTGATCGACTTCGAGGTTGCTGTTGCGTTCCCGCCGGAATGCCTTCCTGCAGAACGAGTGGCCTCCCTTTGGGCGGTTCTTTCCTGTAGGGCGAAATGTACTCTAGGTCCCTCGCTCCCTAGATGTTGACTGGTGAGTCTTATAGCCTTTTCAAGATGAACATATGGCAGCTAGGCATCAGTTTTTTGGACTTCAAGGGGCACATTGCAATCATGGTGGCACATAATAGTACAACCTCAGCATCTATTTCGCAGTCCACGAGGTAGTTCACGAATCTTTGGTTCAATTGTCATTTCCTGACCCCGCCTCTCCATTATCCGGATACAACCGGCAAGGGTTGGTAAAGCGGTTCATAGCATGTCGCAGGAGTCGTTGCTGATCCAACCAACGATATTATCTATGCGAGAATGACGCCTTATCTAGTGGTTGCTGTCCGATATTTTTCAGGGTGTTCTGTCGTCGAACAATGACATCTAAAATTTGGATTGTTCTACCAGTGTGTTCTTATTGATTTCGAAACTAATTGGGCTGTTATCCCTAGATCCCTTGTCACGACGAGCCAAGAAGATTAACGTCCACTGATCGGCACTCCTAAGAATTCACTTAGGCTTACTAGTACTTACGATGGTTCTGACAACAACTAGGGCGAGCCGAACATCGTGCGGAATGAGTTTCCTCGTTCATTACCACATGGACGTTCACTGAGTGAGGTCGGTTTAACTATCGAGGCTCGTCACCTTGCTATAAGTAAGGTTCCCAGAATGCTACTAAACACTTTTAAGGAGATTATGAATAATTTCTCGTAAATCCTATTTTAATCCTTTTTTTCTCAGTTGCATAATCTGTACCTTTGAAGCATCCACCGCTGCTAGCTATATTGCTTGCATCAAAGGGCTCCAGGAGAAGGTCGCGTTCACCAACACGTTCAAGTACTTTCTGTCAGGCTCTAGCGCTTAACATCTGAGCTGCTGAATCTTCCGACAGTTCAAGTGATGCGTCGGACAAAGGTACGTCGGCTTTATACACATTCAGCACCGACGTCTGACTGGTACCGTCGGAGACTCCCGACGGAGCTGAGACCGCAGGTGGGTCCGTCGTTGATTCCTCCCGCTCAAGATGGGGAAAAAAGTCTAAAGAGGCTGACCCCATCACGATTCACAGGTATGTCCGTTCCTAACCCTTCCCTTGCGCAGTCTGGCGAGAAATAGTGCTCTGTGGTTGCTTCGTGTCTCAGGCCTGTTGATAAATGTTCTCAAACTCTTCGTATTCTGTATTGAAAATCTGTTTGAGAGAATAGCAAGGTCCGAGGCGCCAGCGGTTGCAACCACTTCACTTCATACATAGATCCAGCATAGATCTCTCAAGATCTGACAGATAAGGTCGACGCTTTGTGGCATCATTTACATAAACACTTATACCTCGCGTTGATCTCGTATCGGTATTACAATAGTAACCCACTTTGTCCTCCAGTGTTAACGAGGTTGCTTTCATGCTCGAAGTCGTGCATGGTGGGATGTATCCCTTGAAGTTAAGGTTAAGTCTGCCCAACGCCCGTCGTACTTCAACTTGAAGCTATTCGGTTATTGAATTTGATCGACGTCACCAAGCGCCCTTACGTGTTTCAAGAATCAGATGAAAGGCCATATATATGATCCAGACTTTTAGCCCATAATATAAGGTTGGCGCGATACATACCGAGCCACCATCACCCATGTATACGCCGTTGGATGAGATCCCCGCCATTCACAAGTCTTTGCTGGACTCTTTTCGTTCTGGAAAGACTCGCTCCTTGGCTTTCCGGAAGAACCAGATCATTCAGCTGGGATACCTCGTCAAAGACAACCTTACTGCCTTGTCAGATGCACTGAAAGCTGACCTCGGAAGGCCTGACTTTGAGAGCCAGTTCTTGGAACTAGGTCCGTCTGTAGGGGAGTGCGTCAATGCGGCCAAGTCCCTCGAGAGCTGGGCGAAACCCATCAAGCCACCGTTCAACAGAAACTGGACGGCTATGCGGCCTATCATCTACAAGGAACCCAAGGGGGTCGTCCTTGTTATCACCCCATTCAACTACCCCGTCTTTCTAACTGTTGCTGCTATTGTGAGTGTCTCGAATACTGTACCTTCCCTAGTCCCTTCTTGACCGTGCTTAGGCTCCGGCAATTGCTGCCGGCTGTACTGTGGTGTGGAAGCCGTCTGAAATGACACTCAATGTGACCTCCCTTATGACTGAGCTGATTTCAAAATACCTGGACCCAGACGTTGTACGCGTCGTCAATGGTGCGGTCCCCGAAACCACAAAGGTAAGTCTCGTGTTGTAACTATTAGTCTTACTCTCAATATGCCCCTAGCTGTTGGAGCTTCCTTGGGGACACAGTGAATATATCTCTCTGCTCCTTTCCTGGCTGGCGTCACCTAACATTTTGTAGTCTTGTACACAGGAAGTGGTCGTGTAGGTAGGATTGTTGCCACGGCCGCAGCGAAGACTTTGACACAGATCACTTTGGAGGTGAGTAGCCTATCACCAGTCATGTTAATTATGTTCCTTACAGCCTCCTTCCAGCTCGGAGGTAAATCTCCAACAATCATTGCCCCAGATCTCTTCCTTCCGTCCAACGCACATCACCTGGAAGTTGCTGCCCGAAGGATCCTGTGGGGAAAGGCGGCCAACGCTGGTCAAACCTGCGTTGCCCCAGATTACATACTTGTCTGCGGCGAGTCATTTTCTCTGCTCGATACCTGTCAAATTATGAACGCTGACGGTCCTCCTTCATAGGTGGGCCAGAGAACACCGAGACGCTTCTCAAGTTGTGGAAGAAGATTTACTCGACAGAGTTCTACCCAGATGGAATCTCTCCGGACAATTTCTCTAGCATAGTAACAAGGGCGTCGTACGAGAGGCTAATGGGCTATTTAAAGAGGACAAAGGGTAAGATCGAGATTGGAGAAGCCAAAGAGAGTGCAGATGGCAAATTCCTGCCGCTGACGTTGGTCAGTAATGTGAAACATGACGATTCACTGATGGAGGAGTGGGTGTCTCCTTCTGTCCGCCATAGCTATCGTTGATCATTTCACATTTAGAGAACTATTTGGGCCCGTACTTCCTATCCTCCAGGTTAAGGACGTCGATGAAGCAATCACTTTCATTAATGATCGGTTCGTGTGGACTGTTGTCTGTTCGTTAACATTGGTGTTGAGTTTCCACACGACAGTGATCATCCTCTGGCGCTGTACGTCTTCACGCAGGATCAGAAAACAAAAAAGAAGGGTGAGAATCTTCCATGTTCGTGGCACGCAAACGCTAACTGCCGTGCCAGTATTTGAGTCCACGCAAAGTGGCGCGTGCCTAGCGAATGAGGTCGTTATCCACGTCGGTGCGGATGACATGCCCTTCGGGGGGATTGGTGGTAGTGGTTGTGAGTCCACTTTTCGCCTTTCTTTTGCTTGCTCCTGACGCACTCCGGCGCAGATGGCATGCATACAGGGAAGGTATGATAAATCCTCAAGCGCCGTGTAAACCACCTGACTATTCTCAAGTTCGGGTTCGACACTTTCACGCATCTCCGTACCTCGCTCGATTCACCAAGCTGGGTGGATTGGATCATGCGCATAAGATATCCACCATATACCGTTCGTGTCTCAGCCGCTTGCTTTCCGTCCTGTTCCCATGATGACATTTTTGAGATAGGAAAAATCAAAACGCCTGGTGCCATATCTATTCCAAGCCCTCCCTGCACGTCCTGGACCGGTCCCGTCGTCGACGACCAGCAACAGCAAATGGTACCTCCTTCTGATGGCCCTCGTTATTGCCGGAGCACTGACTGGCGCGCGGGGACAGAGCATTTTGCAGTGGGTGAAGAGAGATCTGGGTTTCTGAGTCTTCTCGTACACATGCCCTCATAGGACTCGTGTTAAGGTCATCATAATTTAATACGGTCATCATTTGAAAAACCGTGGCACGCGACGGTCAGTTCTTCTCATCTATGAACCTATCCTAAATGCCAGTGTCATTCGACTGGCAACAAACAAAGGGAATTCGACGTAGTGGTCATTGAGTATATTCTAACTGGTTCTTTCTTCGAAGTGCTAAAAGAGGCAACGCCGTTACTAGAATTTCAGAGTCTCGGGTCTGTCACTTGACTTGTTAACTCTCTCGTTGTACTAGTCTCAATTATATCCTGGAGCACGCAGTCTGTCCGAAGGGAATTCGCCGTCGCCGACGTCAGCTACTGAGAGCTTATCTCCCGGTACTACAATTCCGATCATCAACACGATGATCACAGGGCCGTCAACACAACTATCATGATACACCCACAGCTAACATCTGCAGTTACGATCTGCGGTTACGACTTTGTCCTAAATCGGGGCTCAAGAAGTCAACACCTTTGGGAGCTTGAGGTAACCCAGCGGCAATCTCAATATATTCCTGAGCGCAAATGATCATCAATGCGTCGATGATGTTGGAGGTGCTATCGCGTTGCATACCTAAGTACTCCAGGTCGATTTCCGTTCCATCATTTTCCTTCTCTTCCTGAGCCGCCTCAATATGGAACGTCCCCTCGTTTTGTCTCGAGGTAGGTCTCTTTATTTCTTGCTTTAAGCCATAGAACTGAGAAACACGTCACAGAGGAGCCGGTCTCCTCCAAGTACGACCCTTCACCTTCGATGATAACTGCATATAATGCCCTCGACTTGACTGGATTGGTCGCTCTCTTCTTCGTGCTTCTGCCTGCGTTGTTCAACTCCGAAATTCGACGCACCCGGAACAAAACATGGTTCAGCCTCATTATCGCCTGGATGGTGTACTCGTTGTCCTACCTACTTAGCTTCGGGCGGCAAAACGTGAACGAACCGAAACCTTATTTTGGGATCTGCTACGTCCAGGCAGGGCTAATCTACGGAGTCCCAGCTTTGTGTGCATCATACAGGACTTAACGATGCAGGAAACTGATCATGATTAACAGGACGTCGGGAGCCGCTGCTTGTTTTATGCTCGAGGTAGTAGGAAATCGCTGAAATCTCTCGCACGTCTGGACTCAGGACTGGACTATACAGATTTTCCTTGGGCTCACAACTGTTTTATGGAAGCAGCAGAGGCCCAAATGGCTACCCAGCATGGTGTGTACTACGGTCTTACTTCAAAGGTTTACTCCGAGTCTCTGACAGGCCCTGTATAGTTGGCGTCCTATCCCTGGGCTATTTTTTCTTTGTGCTTCTTCGCTGCCTTGATGGCAAGTTTTCCTCATCTTATATATGTGCCACCCTGTGACGTTTGCTTTCTCAGATGGTCGGGGACTCAGCAACAGTTGAAAGAGACCCTTCGGGGATGTATTGCCATGTTACAGGCGGATTACAGTATGTGTTCTTATGAATGCGCCACATCAAAACATCTCACAATATCTGGCAGGCCGTACGTAACAGCGGCGTTCACCCTTTTGGCTTCAGCAATATATGTTTCCCTCAACAGTCCGTGGCCTTAATTTCCCATTGGCTTCGTCCCATAATGCGTTATTGTTCCCTCGGGGTTTACAGTCTACACGCTCGTGATCATCTATCGCAATTGGTCCTTATTTCGGCGCATTCGTCTCAGTAGAAACACTACGTCCGTAAGAACCGAATTCTCTATCTCTACGCATGTGAGAATGCTTGCCTTCACTCTCAATTGCCTCGCCGCGGTCGCGTAAGTCTCAACAAATATTTGGGTTCAAGCCACCTCACTTACTTGTAAAAGCATGACAACTGTGTTTGTTTCAATGCAGGGGGTGGTGAGAGCGACTTGGGATTTGAGTCTGCAAGTTCGTGAGTGCGATTCTTGTCGGACTGATATCCCTGGTGACTCTTCTTATCATGTAGTGCCGCTCGTGGCGGCTATGGTATTTGGATTCCAAAAGGTTTGCTAGAACTCTGTTCTCGGGTCCGGATTCTAATATCTTTTTTTTCCTCATTCGGCAGGACATCATTGGTGCATGGATGTTTTGCCGGAGGAAGCACCTAGCTGCTCAGCTGGATCTCTCTGAGAAAGAGCTTCCTCCTTTGCCTTCTCTTCCACACTCTCATATGAAAGATCACATTGTAACGTACGAGTGCTAGGGGTTTCCTATTTCTGTGTTGTAATCTTGCACATATGCCGTATGAGCCATGGCATCAGGACCTCAAGGCATCATCAGGCTTGTATGCGAATCATGCAATAAATTTGACAATATTCGTGCGGCGGACGTTTTGCGTCTGGACCTCCAACCAAACTCCAACAGTGTACATCGACGTCAATCTCCAACCCCGCATCCAGGAGGACGATTATCATTTACATACCTTTGTTGAGAGCAAAAAACGGCGAGGATTTGGCGGGGATAGTCCATCGCTGTACACAGCCACGCATATTTTATGTGGCGTCATTTTCCCGGCCGCCCGGTGGCTTCCTCGTACTGCAGATTAAAATCAACAACTATGTTTGCATACAACACGAGACTGGCGCTCTAACCAACTGAGCCAAGAAGCTTGAGGAAATTGGTAAAGGATCACGATCTGAGGTCAGGCAATGGTATTACTTGTTGGCCTCTGATACAAAGACGTCTGATATTACAATGGTACCTCTGGTACTTTCTCACTCTCTCCTTTTAACTTTTTGGTATCTCTTTCCTCATCCCCCTCCTGCTTTAGCTTCTTCAGGACTGCATTTTTGTTTCTCATCCTCCCCTTTTGGCGCCTGCTTTCTGGATCTGGCGTGGGCTCTTGATGTTGCAAAACGTGCTTGTTCTTTGGGTAGGAGAGTAGGGCGTCATAGAGGTTGTCCGTTGGGAATCCTGGGGTGAACGTTAGGGATAGACAAATCTAGCCATTACAAGACCTATGTACCTTCAATGGTGTTCAGCGACAATATGATGGCGTGAGCAGTCGCATCGACGCTCTAGGAGACCCTCAGAAGTAGATCATCTCGAGAAAAGGAACATGCATACAATCAATCGGTTGTTCTCGTCGAACTGGACGACCTTTACTCTCGTTGTTTCCGCGTCGTCCCTCTTCCAAGCACAGTTCAACGATACCCAGATCGTCCGATTGACAACCCTGAAATCTAGCACAGGTAAACTGAAGTCAACAGCTTGCACCGCCGGTACGTCTTCAGAGGAAGTCGAAAAAGGTGTCCAAAACAACGCCGAACCACTACAGCCTTGTGAAGCAGACAAACTGGAGGTAAAGACGCCAACGTACCCAACAACGCTGAACACGATCATCTCGCCCAATGTCTCGATCTGCCTCACTACCAGAATAGCTTCACCAGAAACGTCTGCATCCCCTTCGGTTTTCTCATCTTCCTGAATCTCGTTGCCCACAAATTTCTCCTCATCCCCCGCCGCGTTTTCATCGTCACCAAGCTTCCTCCTCTTCTGGAAGGACGCCTTGACTCTAACTAAAACGTACTCCTTCACCATATCCCAAATAGGGATCTCTTTCACCAGCGAACCGGACGCCCAGATCCAGATTTTAAGTTCTGGATCTCCACCGCCGGATATGAGGAACTCGGGATGTGTCGGTGGTATATGCAGAGCCGACACGAATCTAGGAGGAAGAAAAGCGTAAACACTTTTCGAAAGAAACAATCCGTGAGCCACTCACTCGGCACATCCTAAACAGTACGACTCAATATTGTATCCCTGAGGATACCAACTTACTCGAATGTGCTCATCCCTATCCGCGGTGATGATGTACTTCTCGTCAGTTGTGAGGAGGAACGACGTCAATAGCGAAGCGTGTCCAAGGATAAGCTTTCCATCGGAGACTGCTGGATGGGATACAAGAGAACTCTTTGGAGCCGGAGGCTTTTCTTTGCCCTTTTCTTTGGCTTTTGAGGTGATGATTGTGGGGTCAAGGTGTAGAGAGTAACTGAAGTGTCGTATTTAGCGCTTTCGAACAGGAAAACCGCGCTTTCGAACTTGCCTGAAAACATCCCCAAACTTGTCTGATATGATGATCCTTTGGCAGTCCACGGTGAACTGTATACATGTTGGTCTCTTAGGTAGTTCCCTAGGAGAAGGTGAGATTACATGTATGTAAATGCATGAGCTAATGCAGCATGTACGCACCTCTCATTGAGAAAGAACTCGCCCTCCGAAAGACCCCAGACTTTCAGAAATTTATCGTCCGCGACAGTCGCGAAATATCGCATCGCAGAGGACGCAGCCGCACATCTTATTGGTCCAGCTTTCACTAATTCCTCAATCCTGTCGGCTGGAAGGGTAGTTGTGGATCGTAGCACGTCTCCAGTGCTGATACCTCGTTGAATTATTCATGATTGCCCGGTAACACGGCAGAAAAAGGCATACTTTGAATCCAGAACGTGAAAATGAGGTCCTGAGATCGCCACAGTAAGCGTAGGAGATGGGAACAAGTGGGATAGCGGGTTGGTAGCCATAGTTATAGAAATAATATACTTTTGAATCGTGGTTGAGGGGAAAAGAGTGAGTCACTCCAAAGTTCTTACGCCACACTCGATTGCTGAGAAAAGATAAATAGTTATAGTAGAATTGTGTGAAAGAATCTAGATTGCTACGCGTACATACTCATATATATATATGTTCATACAACTCTAGGTAAAATTAATCAATACATATTTTGACTTACTGAACTCCCAGCAAGCCCGCCAGTGGGTAGCTGCACTACCATTTGTTTCGCCCCGACCATTACCGTGACTGATTTTAGCGTCTGCGAAGGGTCCGCCACCGTCAACCTTTGACTAAATACGTCAAAGACCATGGCCACCGCGTTGTCTGAAGTGATTGTCAAGTCCTGATTGACCCTCACCGATCCACCGTTTGAGGACCAGAAAGCGATCATGGCTTTGTTATGCGCTTCGTCGAACACGGCGGAGATATTCGCATCGTTCTGGAGGGTCTCGATGTGCGAGCTGCGCTTCTTCGAGAGGAAAGTCTGATAGTCAACACCAGGATACGCGGTGTATGATATCGGGGCACTGGCATTGCTATGCTGAAGCCATGCAGCAAAGAGATCCACAGAGATGGGAGGCTGAGTGGAAGTTCCAACGTTGGACCAATCCCCACTCTTCTGCCCTAGCTGCAACCCCAAAGTGGCGCCATTAGATATCGTGTAGCCAACGCCACCGTGATACAACGACTTCACCCTCGGATGTAAGGTAGGGCTCTCTCTAAGCGAGCTCTGTATATCCGCGCTAGCGTCATCGAAGAAAACAGGACCGTCATGGCGTCTCTGATCAAGGACGGAGTAGATCTTCGCGTCTTTGGAAGTAGAGGTGACTCCAGAGACCATGACTCGCTGGACGTCGTCGTCGAGGAAGAACCAAGCCTTCTGCCACGACAAGGCTCTCGTGATCGGGTTGGTGTACCTCATGACGGTCATGCCGACCTTCCCGTCTGAAACACCACCGACAAAGGATTCGACTCCGGTGAAGGAAGTCCTATCACACGTCAACGGAGTCGCTCCATAGTCTGTGGTGATACCGGAGATCAAGTTCCAGTCCCAAGCAGCGGATATATCCTCATATTCGTTTCCTTTCTGAAGGGTATACACCGTTCCGTCTGCGAGATGGAATCCAAGGGGCTAGGGTCATGGCTTGGTTTGATAATGTGATTTTATATAAAAGGATGGACGCACGTTCTGAGAATTGGTGCACTCCGTGTTCTTTGTCCGGTTCGAATACCCCTTCCACGATGAGATGTAGTTCCTGCCTCGATGGACCTATGCACACAGGTGAGCTGACGATCTGAAATACAACAGACAGCGTGATACGTACCATGTAGTCATTGCTGTAAAACATCGCATTGCCGATAAGATCACCCGCGTTGGCGCTAGTTGAACTTCGAGACAGGTCATCGGCAAAACTTTGAAGGACATCAGAATCCCATTGCTCTCCTAGTTCCTTAACCTTCGTCAGGTTCATGTTGATACTTCCAGAGGCTCTGTGCAAACGAAATCAACGAGACGCGAAGGAATGCAGTCAACGACCCCTACTGTTGATCTGCGACAGGAAACGTGATCATACGCCCCACTGCTGACTGCATATCCAGCGTAAGCAGAATGCGAACTACGAGTAGACGAGCTCACGAGATCCCAATGCAAAACGCCCGTGAGAATATTCCGATTAATCATCCAGCGGCTCCCGTTGATTACGGTCTCGAAAGTCTTACGAGCATCCAGTCCTGCGCTGAAAGACGTTCCGCTGGCTAGGGTCTCTAAGTTCAAGACGCCATTGAAGCTAATTTAGAAAAAGGTGGTCAAGAACGACCAAACTTCGGGATGGGTTGACACTTACTGGTCTTTACCTGCAATTCTTTAAGCGTGATAGAACTCGATCACCTAGGGATGACTTACCGTAATTTCCGTTATACAGCATTCCGCTATGTTGCCTGCATTCATCTATGGTTAGCAAGCTCAAAAGAGTACAGACAAGTAGGGTGACCAACCCAAAACTCCCATCGAACCGAACTCCATCTGCCTTGGGTTCGGGGACCAACCGAAGCTCATTGTGTACCCGACGGTAAGCGTCCGCCAACACGGTCCTGTTTGAAGCAAAGATACCAAGGTCAACCGCGATGGAAGCGATATCAAGCGCGTTGGCGCCCGCAATCAACCCAGCTCCATTGATCCCGCGCTCAAAGCCCTGGTAGGAACGATTGGTCATAAGGGAGCAATTTCCCTGTTGGGATGCGGTGAGATCGGCGTCTTTCATCAAGATACACGTTTGGCCAACGAGATTAGGAATGAGAATGACCTACACATCGCTCAGCATAAAAGGGACAGTAAAAGAAAACACGGACGCACGCTCGAGTACCAGTTGGTGTTATACATAACCTGCAGACCACAAGGACATGATGACGTTCCTCCGCGGTCGAGACAGCGGGGGTGAGTGTGCCCGAAATCTCTTTCAAACCACCGGTCCATCGCCGAAAAGACAGCAACTTTGGCCCTATCGTTCCCAACGAGATCCTCCGCGCCCTCAAGTCCACCATGGAACGCCGCGGCGATGGTGCCTGAAGACACGATAAAGATGAACTTTCGTAGACAACCTCGGTGTATAGACATACGTGTTCGTTCCCAATGAACTCCAGCAGGCCAGTTTGCACGACGGGCTGCGCAGCCAGTCGTATAATCAATGTCAGCCCATGTACCATCTGGACGTTGGGTAGAGATCCTGTATGGCAGGCAGTCTCAGAAAAAGGTAAGCGTCTGCGAACGTCGACGTACCAGGTTGAGATCTGCTCTACTTCATCGGTGGGAACGGACCCGACGATCCTGCTAAAGCGACGTTCCTGCAGGACAGAAATATCGTCCGAAGGCTGGGTGGTACCAGTAGCCTGAGGAGTAGACTGAGGAGTAGTAGACTGAGGAATAGACTTAGGGCGATGTAGAGAGCAGAGCCTTTTGTTTCTGGGATGCTGATTAAATGCAGCTGAAGCCACAAGAGCATCAACGTAAAGAGCAATGAGAAGGACGAACGGACACCTCATTGTGGAGGTAGAGGGATCAGGCAGAAAGAAGCATCAAAGGCACGCAACTACCACATCATGTAAGACGCGTGTCCTTCGCCTTTACTGATATCTTTTATCTCTCCTTTAGAAACGTACGGAGTGTAAAACGGTTGAGCATTACTTAGAGACACGGACTGTACTGCAGTTAGTGGTGCAGCTGTGTCAATCAAAGGAAGAAGTGCGTACTGGCTACCTTCACAAGGGATCTTTCTCCAGAGACCCCATGAGAAACGATAGATAAACATAAAAAAACCCCCGAAGGAAGGCGATCTCCTTCCCTGCTGTGTGAACGTATGTACGAGTTGGGTTAGGGGCAACACGTTCGGGCAAGGCATCGAAAGATCGTAGGCCCCTATGCAAGACCAACCGTCGTTGAATGTTCTTCACCCTTCCCAAGATGCGCTATCGGTGGCATATTTATGAGGTGTTTCTTAAACCGTTTGCATAGAACATTTAAGAGGATCTTTGCTTTGAAAGGAGAGAAAAATGCTAGTTTGGGTTTGGAGAGGAAGTAGCCATTGGATCAGATTCACGCAGAATCACAGATGGGGGTGAAGACCGTAATTGCCAGATGACTCATCGACATCCCCGACTTACGGCGGCGGCGGCGTCGACCACACTATCGACAAGCGGGAAAAGGCAGTTTTCTGCACATGTACATAGTTCACATGCACTCTTTTAGGAATAGAATGAAAGATTAAACAAACAGAGAGCTATTTCAGTACATGTATTGACTTATAGAGCTTCCAGCGAATCCGCCGTGGGCAGCTGCACAGCCACCTACTTTTTCCCTACCGTAACCGTGACAGAAGTCAGTGTCTGTGAAGGGTCAGCCACTCTCATCTCGCCAGTCTGTACATTGAAGATGATCCCGACAGCGTTATCGACAGCGATCCTCAATCTCGGCGCGACCTGCACAGACCCACCGCTGGAAGACCAAAAAACGATCATGGCTTTGCTGTGTGTCTGGTCAAGCACGGCTGATGTATTCACGTCGTTCTGAACCGTCTTGATGGACGAGCGGCAATTCTTTGACAAAAAAGTGAGATAGTCAACCCCGGGGTAAGTGGTGTAGGGCCCTGGGCCACTAATGTTATTATGGTAAACATGTCAACGACAACGGGAGGCTGCGTAGAAGTCCCGACCGTTGACCAGTCACTTGTTTTCTCGCCTAGCTGCATCTCCAACCTCGCGCCTTCAGAGTCACTCGTATATCCAACACCACCGTGATACAACGACTTGACCCCAGGATGCAAGGTTGGGCCCTCTCTCAGTGAGCTCTGCATATCTGCAGTAGCGTCATCAAAGAAAACAGGACCGTCATGGCGTCTCTGATCAAGGACAGAATAGATTTTCACGTCTTTGGAGGTAGAGGAGACGGCAGAGACCATGACGCGCTGGACATCGTTGTCGAGGAAGAACCAAGCCTTCTGTCAGGAGAAGGCCTTCGTTGTAGGATTGGTGTACCTCATGACGGTCATGCCGACCTTCCCATCCGAAACGGCACCAACAAAGGGTTCAATCCCAAGGGCGTTGGTCGTATCACACGACAATGGCATTACGCCGTAATCCACAGTGATTCCAGGAATCAAGTTCCAGTCCAAGGCAACGGAGATGTCCTCATAGAATCTCGCCGTAAGATTGCAAATCCTACCATGTAGTCAGTGCTGTTAAACATCTTGTTCCAGTCAAATCTCCCGCATTGGCAGTGGCGGTTTCACGGGACAATGAGTCTGCGTAGCTTTGTAGAACGTCCGAACCCCATTGCAGTCCGAGTTCGTTGACGTCGGTGAGATTTGTGTGGCTACTCGCGCTGGCCTTAGGAGAAGGGAGAACTGCATCAGTGCTAACCAAATGGTTGGTGCTCTTACTCTTGATCTGCGACTGGGAAGCTGATCATGCGGCCGATAGCCGGCTAGATGCAAAGTTTAGACTGATAGAGGCCAAGAAAGGAAGGGAAAAGGACTAACGAGATCCTAGTGTAAGACACTGGTCAACGCATTCCGGTAAATCATCCACCGATTTCCTTCGAACAAGGTCTCGAAAGCCTTACGTTCATTTACATCAGCACTAAAGGATGCTCCGCTCGCTTGGGTTTCAAGACTAAGAATTGCGTTGGCACTGAAGTGATGTGAAGAGAAGAGCGATATCAGAGGTGGTATTACACAACGTACAAGTCTTTTCCTGTAAGTATTCCGTGTCAATGCCATCTGTGCCTTCCCAGCAACTAGAAGACCAAGACTTACCATAATTGCCATTGTAAAGCAAGCCAAAGCGCTGTCTGCAATCGCCAAGAAACAACAGAAAACAAGACGTACCCGAAGCTCCCATCGAAACGGATGCCATCTCTCGATTCAGGAATTAGGTGGGTCTCGTTATGTACCCTCGCATATGCATCAGCCAGCAAGGTCATGTTAGAACTAAAGATGCCGAGGTCGATGCCGACAGCTGCGATATCCAAGGCATTGGCGCCAGCTGCATAGGATCGCCCAGTCATGAACGTGCAGTTGTCTTGTTGCGCTGGGCTCAAGCCAGTATCTCCCATAAGAAGACATGTTTGCCCGACAAGTCGAGGGACAAGAATGACCTGTCCGTCAAATCAGCAAGGCTCTTGCAAGACTCGAAACAAACACGGTATACCAACACAATTGTACCACTGAGTGTTCCACATGACGTCATGCAAGTCACAAGAGCAGGAAGACGTTTCCTCCGCTATCGACAGTCTGGATACGCGAGCCCAAAATCTCTAGCAAACCACCAGTTCATCGCAGAGTAGACGGTAGTCTTGAGCGCGTCGTTCCGTGCAAATTGTTCGGCGTCCTGAAGGCCACCATGGTACGCCGCGGCAATTGTGCCTAATGAATTCAAATCAGGACAAGATATGACTGCTCAGAACAGTGTGAAACCCTACGTGTGCGGGCCCACCGATCAGCTGCTAGCCAGTGCGCTCGGCTGGCAGCACATCCGGTGGTATAGTCGATGTCAGCCCAAGTGCCATCTGCGCGTTGAGTTAAAATCCTGAACGCCAACTAAGAGTGTAGATTGAGAATCGAAAACATGTGCGACATATCAGGTCGATATTTGTCCTGCTTCTTCTGTGGGTACGGAACCAAGTTGAACGATCCTGCTTAGACGACGTGACCGGAGAATAGCAACCTCTCCCGTAGGCGGAGGAGTGGCAGCTACAGTTGTACTAACTGGTGCGTTTGCAGTAGCCGAAGACGAAAGAGAGTGGGCATAGAGAGCAACAACGAAGGCGAGCAAGCCTTTCATGAGGTCGAATTAAGGTAATGGAAGGATGGGAGAAGCTTAAAGAACCGTAAAAGGTTTTTATGCTCAGTCGCAACTATTCTAGCTTGGCAAAATGTTTTCCCGAATGGTTGGTTGGTTGTAGGCCATAGACGTTCAGATGTCCCGTAGGTATTCGTACATGCTCGTACTCATATTCGTATTTCGTATCCATTTCGGTCTCGGATGGACTGTGGCGCGCGCCGGGATATGGGGCAAATCAATGACGCTCACACTAAGATCACGCTTTGTCGACAATGTTGCCAAGCCAGCTGTGATGTATACGGGATGCTTCGAGAGTCAGACTTTCCCATAACGCAAGATCGTGGTTCGATTTATCGTGCAACGATAGGGATAGCAAGATGCGCCAATGATTCTGAGGCCAGACGAACGCAGAAAGGGTGGGAAGCGTTGTTTGAAATTTCCTCGAAATCTCGCAGTCTTTATAATACAGCTCCCCAAGCAATGGTCCAGCGAGGCGTAGACGGCTATATCAACAGTAGTGTAGAAGGCAGCACAAAGATTCAGTATTCAGAGGCGCACGATACGTAGTGGTGGATAACCAATACCGGACCCGGGTACAACACGCCACGCCTCGTCCAAGCCAGATTTGTTGCTACAGTTCCTCACTGAAAATCATTTTCCTAAAGGAGCGGAAACGTCGAAGGATACCCTAGCACTACATAGCAAACAGAGAGTGCTGAGCACGACAACTTGCCAAGGTCTTAGATTCCGATTGGAGAAGAGGACGTCAAATGAATGTCATTAAGTATGTGATATGTTTAGTTCAAGAAAGAGAGTGAGAATATAGTGCCACACATACGTATAACTGTTCGAACAGCACTTATTCAATACATATTTTGACTTACTGAACTCCCAGCAAGCCCGCCAGTGGGTAGCTGCACTACCGCTTGTTTCGTCCCGACCGTCACGGTAGCAGATCCCAGTGCCTGTGAAGGATCCGCCACCGTCAACCTGCGGCTGAATGTGTCAAAGATCACAACGACCGCCTTGTCTGCAGTGATCGTCAATTCCTGATTGATTCGCACGGATCCGCCGTTCGAGGACCAGAAAGCTATCATGGCTTTGTTATGCGCTTGGTCGAACACGGCGGAGACATTCGCGTCGTTCTGGAGCGTCTTGACGTACGAGCTGCGCTTCTTTGATAAGAAAGTCCGATAGTCAACGCCAGGATAGGCGGTGTACGATATCGGTGCATTGGTGTTACTGTGCTGAAGCCATGCAGCAAAGAGATCCACAGAGATGGGAGGCTGAGTGGAAGTCCCAACGTTGGACCAATCCCCACTCTTCTGCCCTAGCTGCAACCCCAGCGTCGCGCCATCCGAGTCGATCGTATATCCAACACCACCGTGATACAACGACTTGACAACAGGATGCGAGGTTGGGCCCTCTCTCAATGAGCTCTGCATATCTGCACCAGCGTCATCGAAGAAAACAGGACCGTCATGGCGTCTCTGATCAAGGACGGAGTAGATCTTCGCGTCTTTGGAAGTAGAGGTGACTCCAGAGACCGTGACGCGCTGGACATCGTCGTCGAGGAAGAACCAAGCCTTCTGCCACGACAAGGCTCTCGTGGTCGGGTTGGTGTACCTCATGACGGTCATGCCGACCTTCCCGTCTGAAACACCACCGACAAAGGATTCGACTCCGATGAAGGAAGTCCTATCACACGTCAACGGAGTCGCTCCATAGTCTGTGGTGATACCGGGGATCAAGTTCCAGTCCCAAGCAGCGGATATATCCTCATACTCGTTTCCTTTCTGCAGAGTATATACCGTGCCGTCGGCCAGATGGAATCCGAGGGGCTAGGGTCATGACTTGAATTGAAAATGCGCATGCATGTAACAGGATGGACCCACGTTCTGTGTATTGGTGCACTCCGTATTTCTCGTCCTCGTGGAATACCCCTTCCACGTTGATACGTAGTTCTTGCCTCGGTGAACCTATGGGAAGGTCAGCTGTCACATTCGCCTATTACATTGGAGACCCCACCATATAGTCATTACTGTAGAACATCTTGTTACCAGTCAGGTCCCCCGCGTTGGCAGTGGTAGATCCGCGGGATAACGTGTCCGCATAGATTTGAAGAACGTTCGACCCCCATTGTTGTCCGAGTTCCTTCACTTCGGTCAGGTTTGTGTTGATACTTCCGGTAGCCCTACGGAAAGGGAGTCCCATCAATACTACTTAGAATAGATGAGTCATGATTGATGCTCTTACTGCTGATCTGCGACAGGGAAGCTGATCATACGGCCGACAGCCGACTACATACGAAAATCAAACCAGCCAAAACCAAAAACGAGGGGAAAAGAACTCACAAGGTCCCAGTGCAAAACACTCGTCAACACATTCCGATAAATCATCCATCGATTTCCGTCGAACAGGGTCTCGAAAGCCTTACGTTCATTTACGCCAGCGCTAAGAGATGTTCCGCTCGCTTGGGTCTCGAGATTAAGAACCGCGTTGGCACTGCAAGTGGCTATAAGAGAAGAGTAGTCTGAAATGGGGCGTTCACCTACTAGTCTTTGCCTACAAAAACAGTGTCAATGTCAAGTGGAATATTTCAGCAAGTGGTAGACTTGCCATAATTGCCGTTGTAGAGCATGCCACTATGCTGTCTACAGTCATCATCAGCGGCGATTGAACAAAGCAGACGGTGGTAACTCGTACCCAAAGCTCCCATCGAAACGAATCCCGTCTCCCCTCGATTCAGGGATCAAGCGCATCTGGTCATGCACCCTAGGGTACGCATCAGCCAGTAAGGTCATGTTAGCGCTGAAGATGCCGAGATCGATCCCGATGGCCGCGATATCCAAAGCATTAGCACCAGTAAGAGGCCCCGGTCCATTGATCCCGCGTTCGAAGCCTGCGTAGGTTCGCCCAGTCATGAGCGTGCAGTTGCCTTGTTGGGCCGGGCTCAAGCCAGTATCTCCCATAAGGATACATGCTTGGCCGACAAGCCGAGGGACAAGAATGACCTATGCCCGGCGATTAAATACGGCTCGAAATATCAGATGAACAGAGATGCTCACATTGGAGAACCAGTTGGTGTTGTACAGGACGTTTTTGCAACTCACAAGGGCAGGAAGATGTTCCTCCACGATCAAGACAGCCAGGATGCGCGAGACCAAAGTCTCTAGCGAACCACCAGTTCATCGCAGAGTAGACGGTAGCCTTGACCGCATCGCTCCGTGCAAATTGCTCAGCGCCCTGAAGACCGCCGTGATACGCCGCGGCGATAGTTCCTGATGGATCCACATCAGACGACACTCAAGTATGTAGCGAGGGGACTTACGCGTGCGTGCCCAATGTTCACCGGCAGGCCAGTTTGCTCGGCGAGCAGCACAGGCGGTGGTATAGTCAACGTCAGCCCAAGTACCATCCGCGCGCTGGGTGGAGATCCTGAAGGGTGTTGTCAGTAACTCATAATTAAAAGCAAATTTCGACGTACCAAGTCGAAATTCGCTCTACGTCTTCTGAGGGTATGGATCCGACGATCCTACTTAACCGACGTGATTGGAGAATGGCGACCTCTCCCGTAGGTTGAGTAGTAGTGTTAGAAGCTGCAGCTGAAGTAGTAGCTTGGGGAGCGCGCCGATGGCGCCATGCGTTTGTAGAATGAATGTGTGCAGCCGAAGCTAAGAGTGTGTGGGCGTAAAGAGCGACGACGAAGGCGAGGAGGCCCTTCATAATGAGGATAGTTGAGATAGAAAAGATGGCAGTAGGATGGTAAGAGTTGATGGAAGACTTGGAACCTTCTTAAAGTGCGGTTCGGTTTCAGTCCGTCAGGTCGCGTGGGGCTATCATTTTTAGCTTCGCCTTGACGTGACTGATAGCTAGAATGTCCGTGCAAGACCGTTCGGGTGATGATATCTATACAACGCAACACCATGTGCCCGTCTCCGAATGCTTGTAGGGAGGCTTAAACTGCAGAATCAAAATAGAACTACACTCTGATCCCGCGAAGAAAAAGTGTAAACACTTGCCTCCTAACCCAGAGCGATCACTGTCGGGGCACGAACCATACCGTCGAATTCCCGAATAGATAATGAATATACAAATCCGGTGGGGAGTCGGGACTCGGGGAAGCTCGGGGAGCGTGTATCCACTTGCACCGTTACGGGACGTCGCAAGAAAGAAGAGCAGGTGCCTAATCACCAGACCGCGCCTACGATAGACGGTAAAGTCCAAGGAAAGGAACAAGAGGCTTCCTTGATGAGTACAAGGATGGAAGAACGTGAACCGCATGGAAAGCTACAGCATCTTTGAAGAGGCACAGGAGAGCAAGTGAGTAGTAGATGGAACTCTTCCCGCCGTTTCGCCGCGGGGTACTGGGCTCACCCTTTGAGGTTCACTTTTAAGGAATTCTTCCCATGGAACTTCAGATTCACAGTGGGAGATTCGTTCATGCACAAAGCCAAGCTTGCCACCGGAAGTCAGGCTGGTTTCTGAAGAATGTAAGTTTGAACCTCTTCAAATGGAATATGTTGCAATGAACTCTTCTCGCGTGCCATTATCATTTTAGTGTATAAAGATAGAGTGTATAACATGGTCGGAAACACACAGAGATGTGACTGTCGAGATGATGGAATGAAGTGATGACTAATACAGGCCGCTCCGCCGCATATGTGGCGCACGTTACGTAGGATATGTGGATACAACAATTTTTATCTTATCTATGTAGTATCTTCAAAATACATTAAGACACGACAGCGGCAGCAGCACCAAAAAAGATTCATCTCTACGACAAATCAAACCCAGCCCCAGAATGAATCGCCTGTAATAGCTTTCCCCTCAAGACGCGCTCGTTCGAGTATCTCGGCAGCTGAATCAAATTATGATTAGCAGTAGCCAACTATTGTCCACAGACAAACGCGCCTTCAAAAGATTCACACACGTACTACTCGTCGGTAGCCTATGATCATCACTCCCCGCATCCCGAATCGAGAACTGAGGTTGGAGCTCCTTGAACCCCAGTAGCGGCGGTCGGGAGCACGACGTCACAAATCGCAGGAGTGCGCGGCGTTCAGCTTGATTAAGCGAGTTGACGACCTGAACACGAGAGGTCAATAAACACACGAAGGATGAAAGGGCAACAGAAGGACTGACATTCCAAAACCTCTGTACTGTCTCATGCCCGTCATAATACAACCCACCATAGTTCGTATGCGCCCTGAGGTCATCCAAATCCACCGGCGAGTCCACACCACCAATCAGAATCTGCAGCTCCTGTTGATTGAACATCCTTTACAAGCATCAGCAAGACAGTTCGAATCACCAAAGAACATTACTCACCTCAACCACCTCCCTTGGATCATCTCGCTCAATCCATCAAAGAACGCATCGCTCTGCATCTTAATTTGTTTGTTCAACCGGAAATTGCTGATCAGATAAATGTACTGTAGCCGGTTTTCTCGTGTGACAGGAATCTGGGAGCCATTAGGGATAAGGTCGATGGTGTGTGTAGTTCCCAGTTCTGCATATGCGAACCTGTCAACACGTACGTCCGCATCCGCAATGAGAAAAGCGCACCTTCTACGCCAACACTGAAGTTTACAGCTAACTCTGCAAAATCTCCGTCGTAGTGCTTCAAGAACATCAAACCTTTGTAGAGATCCGGGTCTAGCGAGGCCAAGTCATCGATATATGATTGTTTGTTTAGCCACTGGTGCGAGCGGCAGATATCAGTACAAGGTAAAATCAAGCGATGTCACAAGGTCATACCTTGGCCAAAAAGAACCCGGCAAACGCCACATCGACTAGAATTCCATCGTACATGGCTTTACCGAGCACTCGTCCAATGAAGCGGTACCAGTTTAGATTGTGAGCTACGCACTCCACTGTCAGAAACCGCATAGCTGGGGATTTATGATCTTTGAACACACCTTCTCGTGCAAATCCCAAGACGCTCGGGTACAATTCATTCTTGTTGTTTACTCTCCACAATCCACGGTCAGTGTCAAAGACCTCCTTGCACAACGAAGTGAAAAACTCCTTGAACAGCCCCCCACCATCTATACCCGCCCTACAGAACATCATGAACACCGTGACCGTCAGTCAGTCAGCAGAGAAAGCTCACTCTTCCTGGTCCCACTGATCCAAGAACCCGATCTCCATCCTGCCTTTCAGATCCATCTCACCAAGCCTGTTAAACCCGTCCTCTGCGATATGAGTTCGGCGAATCATCACCCGCTGTCGTGAGCGCTCGAAGTACGAGCCACCGTTCCTGTAGATAGTACGAGGCTAAGTAGCGGACCCTATAGGGGTGTGGGTGCAACGCGTACATAGAATTCATGAGGTGCCTGGCCTGATCCCCTCCCACCCACTCTCGGAAGATCTTCACTCTCACCTCAAACGGAATAGCAAAGGGTAGTGTGTTGAGGATGGACAACCGGGGTGTTAGGTATGCAAGATGATGCTGCTTTCTGAAATTCCTGACACGGATGTCAACGTGATCTTGGGTGAGATTCCGGTCATCGAATCTGAGAGATAATGTGAACGAGGGAGGGAGAAAGAAAGAGGAAATCGACTGACACGGCAGCTTCCACAAATCCGGCCAGCTCGGTAGCTGTATTAGGAATGAGCCAGTGGTCTGTGGGCGTAAACGGATGGCGCGAGCTATCGGTAGTTAGCGATAGACATACACCCCTCACAACATATGGACTCACTCTCGTGCGTGAATGCCAACCAACCATTTCACGAGCGTGTCCTTCTTGTTCGCACCACCGTTCACTGTCTGTTGGACACCCTCCATCGGCGTACTCGTATCCCAGAACATACCCCAAACAACCCGCATCACCTTGCCACTGAGAGACACGATCTCATCCAGAGTGAGCGGATTCGAAGGAGCCGTCGCGTTACCCCTGGTCTTCCCAAAGAACTCGTCATCTCCCATCGTGAGCATGGCGTGTGCATGAAGGGTGGAGAGCGTAAGAAGAGCCGTCCAGACATCCTCATTCTCCACTGTCAAGTCTGCGGACCGAACATACCCACGGTAGAGCTCACGTATCAGACCTCCGCCGCCGCCAACGAGAACGGCAGACAGCACATCTGATTTCCGCGACGGTGCACATACGGGTAAAAGGGAGAGTATGAAGGAACATAACGATAGACGTGGAGGAGTGGCTCGCATAAGTGCAGATATGTGTGATGGCGTAGTCAACGACTGTAGGCGCTTGAGCGTTTTTGAATCTAGATTCAATCGTGGCGCGAGATTTACCTCTTCCCTGTCGTCCTCATCGTCAGAATCGACAGGAGCAGACGAGGACGAAGAAGGTGGATCTAGCGTGTTTTGCGGAAGAAGAGAGAGCAGAGAAGAAAGGAGCACTAGATACGATTTGAGGTGGATGCCCTTTCCGTATCTGGCACTCGGCACAAACATCGTCAGGTTAGCTATGGCATCAGCTGCATCCTCGGGTGCCAATCCAGACACCGGCCCATCGGGCAAGGAGAGTTTAGATGATAATAAAGTGATAGATGGAAGGGGAAGACGATTCGGGAGGAGTGGAATGCTTAGAATATGCCTGAAGAAATCGGCCGAATGCGAAGGGGGAGGGAGAAGGGAGAGTTTGATGAGGTGAGGAAGCAATGCGTCGGATTTATTATTCTGACAGACCTTTTAGCACAAAACATGCAACAGACAATTGATCAGAACATACAATAGATCGTATCGTTCTTGAAATATTGGAAAAATAATCCCCATTCTTCAGAAGCTCCTCTAGTAGCCCAGGGGTATCAGATAACATCGCTGCCAGCGCTTCTGCACGCTCAACAGTAAAGTCGCGTAGAATCAACTCTGATATTCGTCGTTTGACCCAAGGACTGGCGCCGTCCAGACTTTCGCCGTTCCACGATCCAAGCAGAGCGGCAACCCTGACATCTCCTACGTGTTCTTTCTTCAAATTTTCACGAGTAGAGCGGCCCAATAAGAGAGCCCGATATCTTCTCTGGACAACAACAGCAGAATCAGTCAACTTCTTCAGCTGCCGGCGCTCTTTCACTTGGTCCAAAGTCGACGAGAGTGTTGAAGAAGATGACTGTCCCCCAAGATTTATAGGTCTCTTTCGTTCTGTACCGTATATAGGAAACATGATCACAGACAAAGAATCGGTGTTTGTGAGATAGTAGTGGTGAGTGGGAGAGACGCGTACACCGCTGATAGTGTCATCCACTCATGATCGTTCTCGATCGAGAGATTACTCATCAGCGTACTGTGTGGCGCAATGAAGAACATATCTACAGCTGATCTATAGGAGAGTATGTACAGACAACATGAAAAGAGATCATGGAGCTGGTCTTCATCCGTGTCTCGATGGATGAGGGGGAGTTAAGCGCCGAATTGACTACGATCTGGACTTTTTGTTCTTCTTCACCCGGCGCTTCTTCTGTTCCATCTTCGCCTGTCCATTGAGCACGACGGCCGACTGATTTTCTTGACCAAGGCTAGCGGCCGTCTCCTGTTCTTCCTTTTCCTTGCTATCGCTGCCATCCTCGTGTATGTTCGTCTTCGAGCTCTCATCAGAGTCGTCACCTTTCTTGTCAACGGGCTTAGAATAGGCGGTAAGCTCTCCCATGCTAGGATGAACACCATGCTGCACTATTCAAATACTCAGTCGAGCCGCCTGGAAAGCAAATACAGGGCACTTACCAACAAGCTGAACGGGTCTATTCCTCCAATTGTCGCTTGCGTCTGCGCGTCCTGCGCTAAACATAGGTGTCCGATTTCGCTGACCGGGAACCCCATGAAAGTCTTTGGGAGTAACAGCTCTAGAGCTGAAACCAGAGGACGCTGGAGTACCCGGGGAGGCCACCGGAGTTTGGCTCGTGGTACCTCCGGTCCATTGACTGCTTTGTCCACCGAGACTAGTAGCATCACTAGCATACCAAGCAGGGGCGCGCGATTCCGAGAGCTTGCAATCTTGGTAATGATGTTCGGTGCAATTATTCTGCTGGACGGTATCGTACATTCCAACGAAGGCCGAGGGGATTCCGATAGCCGGAGGGTATCCGTACGTGGTGTTGATCTCCGAAAATAACTCCTGCCTACCAATTGGACCGACGTTGGGAGCTGCCTGAGATTGGTACTGATGTTGACCCGTGGTCCCTAGATAAGGGTTAGGGCTGGCCAGAAGCACCGGTGCATGGACATCCAACATAAGTTGAGGGGAAGCCTGTGAACGCGAATGCCCGTGAGTGGTTCCGTGTGCGTAGAAACTGCCTTGCCGATTAGCGGAACTACTAGGGGAACTACTACCAGCATTGACGTTCACAGCCATTCGAGACACTAGCTGGTCACCGCTGTTGTCGTTGCTATGGGATGCGACGTACTGACAGTTACCGTATGTGTCGTTGTGTAGCATTGAAGGCTGCGTAGGGGGCAAATCTGACCGGGAACGGTGGCGAGCGATGTTAGGTCCCAAACCACTGATGCTGGCGGGTATTTGCCCATAATAAACCTCCGCACCCATTCCGGGGTATTCTTGCACCGTCGAATAGATAGTTGCAGGGCGACGATCGTCAACATTCACCGACCGGGCGCGCTCACGAGCTTGTCGGTCTGAAGCGTTGCTGGAAGCCATTGGTTTTGATTGGGGTTTGAAGGTTTAAATGCTGGAGAGCACCAGTTGCAATCAAGAGAGGGTATGCGTGTTACAGAAGCAAGCTTCCAGTGGGGCAAGACGAATAAGACAAAGAAGTTGAAGATCGGGAGGGGTCCCGCCTTTAAGTACTCTGAAGAGCAGTGGCAGTGGCATTGACCGTTTGTGATTGAGATTGGGTGGTCCACACGTTGTAACCATGCTCGAAGCCATCTTCTCAAAGGACCCCTGGAAGAATGAGAACAAAGAATCATCCAGTAAAAGGGCACAATAATTGACACGAGTGTTCTCTCGAAGACCCAACTACTGTCAAACTGGCCAGCAGAAGCAATAGTCGTTGCACAAGATGGAAGTGGGATGGAGGAAATTTTGAGATGACACGTGGCATATGTGGCGATTGTTGTTGACTCAAACCCGGGGGCCGGCGCCACCGAGCGCCACCGTAACTTTGAACGATCACTGGCCACAAATGTTTCCAGATGCCCTTTTATCCGACAAAAATTGCAGAGCTCCTTGATCTCCTGGGTGAACTTTAAGAGGAGCGCGAGGATTCTGCCCTCCATTTTGTGGTGAACGAGGGTCAACGCCTGCAGTCGTTGATAAGCCCAGAATTCACTTTGAGCATCTCCGTCCCCGAGGAGCGATAGTGAACTGGTTCGTGCGTCGGTTGACATGTCCAGCAGGAAGACGGAAGAGAGATTCGTAGCAGAGCTTAAGGATGACTAGAAGATTTGGATCTCCATTCCAGTAGCCTTGTAGACATGCGAGTCGCGCTTATCTTAGCCAGTATGAAGCCTCTCAGCTCTTCTCAGACCCCGTCACGACAAGATGAGACAAGGAAGAATTGGTTATTGGATTACGGCGCGTCGTTGGCAGAAATGGCTCAAGGATACTGACAGAATTTATAGGCTCAGTAAGTATATCTTGGTGCAGCTCGGGGATCTGTGCAACATCTGAAAGGAAGGAGGGCCCCCGAGGGACCACTATCCCCTGCTGTCACGGCTTTCATGTGGTATGCCCTCTCAGAAATATATTTTGCTTGGGTCCTCATTTGAAGTTACGCTGCTTGGGAGTCAGTTTAAGCTACCATGCGGGCGATGGAAGATATCAGTGGCACTGAGTGTTTACCGTACATTCAAAGCCTGAACTCGAACGTGTAATGCCAGGTTTTAATCTCTTCGTAAGTTGCAGCCCTTTCAATCTGCCGCTTCGAATCACTAGGGTCGCGCGATGGGATGGATGTGCTACGTACGCCCTCTTCCCCTGAGGAGTGGTTCACCGAGATCTGGAAAGCATGCACAATATGAAGCTGAAATGATCCGAATATGGCAATCCTCGAGTCGTCGTTTTCGATTTTGGACGCTGCAGTCAAATTTGCGACGAAACCTGCGACAAGCATCTTCCCAATCTCAGCTTTTATGACTTTGAAAGGTAGGCGATTATTTAATAATAATGCGAAGCGTCCGCTTTTTACCTCTGTACTAATAGTATCACTGACTCTTTCGAACTTGGTATCTGTCCTGTCATGAAGATCGAGACAATTGCCCATGGACAACTGTGGAATCTC
>RZIO01000005.1:721026-733370 GCA_004338095.1 Gloeostereum incarnatum | reverse complement strand
AATACGAATGATGCGACCGTTGGGTTTGGGGTTGTGCTTCAAAGCTTGATCAACGGCAAAGCCTGAGGCGTCAGTAAGACGGAGCCATAGTGACGACAGATGATGCGACTGGGTGCGAGAACCACATGCGTCACAGTAGTGTTCATGAAGAGCTTGCGATCCTTCCACCTATTCTCTGACTCCTAAGAGTGATTCTTCCCGCCATTCCCGCCCCACCATGGCTTATGCCTCCCATTGCAGTCATTACAGTGGATCACAGATAGATTAGAGCGTACTTCATATTCCTATGGATGATATCATATATAGACAATATTTAGAGGGTACGACCCGTTCTCCAGAAGGTGAAAGGTCAGGTCAACGATCTTGACCTGGAGCCCGAGAACATACCAACTACCCGGATGAAGATAAGACACCACACACCAACAAAAATGCTCCGCTTGGCTTCAGAGATGCATGCAATATGCTGGAGAGAGCTACTCCATCTCATTGATGAGAAGGTTGAACATATCTTTTCCAATTAACATATGAAGGATATTTCAACATCCATTTAAAACACCAGAATTGTGGCGTGTGGGAATCCCTCATTTGGAAAATTCCCGCCGTGGTCTTGACAGAATCTTACTATGTAGTTTAACCGAGGTGCAGAAAAGCTTGACGACTGGAATTCTTGGCAGAAGGAGTCTGAGTAATAAATGTAATTCTTCGCGTGTCATCGTGGACGCCACATAGGGACAGAACACGTGATGTGACTGAAAGTGAAGCATATAAAGAGCAGTCTCAGTCTGCAATGAGGAACACAAGAAAAATGTCAACCTACACGTCTTTCGCAATCATCGGTGCTGGCGGACTCGGAAAACATATTGTCGATGCCTTCGTCGCATCCAAGGCTAAATTCATTGTACTCAGCCGCTCTGGATCCTCGAAAGAACTCCCTGGAGTTAAGGTTGTCTCTGTCGACTACACCGACAAATCCGCCGTTGCCGCGGTGCTCAAGGAGAACGGCGTTGACGTCGTGGTTTCAGCTGTAGGCCAGGAGGGATTGGTGGGACAGATTGGGCTCGCGGACGCGGCCAAGGCGGCGGGCGTAAAGTTGTTCGTTCCTTCAGAGTATGGTATTGTTCCCATTGGACTACCGTGGCCCAAGGAGGAGGTTGCCAGTGAGTAATAAATCGTGGTGCCTTGAAAACCGGGAAACTAACCAGTCGTCGGCCACCAATAGAGCACCTAGAGAAGATCAGCTTGCCATCTCTGCGTGTGTTTGTGTGTACATTTCCTGTGATCGTTACTCCGATTGCTGACATTTCTGGTTATTCTTCAGAGCGGCCTCTTCGTCGAGTACGCTGCTTTCTTGATCGGCTTAGGCCCTGAAGGTAAATCCACCATTATCGGCAAAGGCGACACGCCAATCTCTTTGACTTCATTGAGCGATGTCGGTGGTACGTGCCTTAAAGTTGTTCTTTTCGGCCAACCTGCTGATTTCTTCCATCGATAGGCTTCCTCGCACACATCCTAACAACCCTCCCTCCCTCCGAGCTCGAGAACAAGCTCATTCGCATCCAGGGAGACCGACTCACTCTGAACGAGATCGCGAAGTTATACAAGGTTACGCCAGAACAACTCGACGTTGCCAGCGTTCCCAAGGACAATGCGTTGGAGGGGTTCCGTGTCCTCCTGCTCGAGAGGGCTGAGAAGGGTGCTGTCAGCACGGGCTGGGATCCGGTGTCAGGCAAGGATAAGCCTGAGGATGCCGGGAGTTCTAATGCTCTGTGGCCTGGACACCACTGGGTGACGGTGAAAGAGTTGCACAAACTGTAAAGGATGATGTATTATAGAATGAAACCCTCATACACTTACGGTTGCCGCCAGTAATATCATTTTACATGAGTTGTTGTATAGAAAGAGAACTATATTGCCTTTCCGGAATCCGAATGATTGGAGCTACAGTCCTGCACAAGGCCTGCAGAATTTTTTTACTATCGTGAAAGTCTGAGAAAGAAGTTTCAAAGAACGTTACGTCACCGGGCTGGCAAACCAATTTTGCCGAATGTGGCGTTCCATGAGGCGCTCAAACGTACGGGTGTCGGTATCTCGATTCTCCAAGGTATCTAGCAGGAAGTGCTGACTGAGTGACTGCAGGGCCACAGCTCCGATCCAGTGGATGGTCAATGAAAGACAAAAACTAGGCGTTCTGGGTGCCAGGTGCGAAGTACTCATCAGGGAATGAACTACTCGTTCAACTGAATCGATAATTGATAAACTAAAAAAATGTCCAATTGATAGCCACGAAAACGAAATCCTCTCCACAACGAGCTACAGCATGCTCAATAGCTTTGCGCATGGTAATAATCTTTGCTACCAACGGAACCACCGTAGAAGACTGCAGAAAGAACATTAGTGAGGCCTAATGAAAAGCGGGAGGCACAATGAAAGAAGACTGACTGTATTTGGACACATATTTGACGGTGATGTCAGGAGAGCCGTGCGAGCACTATCAGCCTATCAACAATTTGTCCCTTGGAGGAACGCGAAATAAAACTCACGGTAGCAGGAGGCTGACCCTCGCGGGTATCCGTCCTGTAGAGCTTCGCTGCAAGAGCACCCTCGACGTGGGTCAAATAAAGCCAAGCAATATCCTGAGGACCGGTAGGAGCAACGAAGTCCGAGGATTTGGTGGCGGTAATGAACGCCCAGTCGTTGCCCTTGAACGATTGGGAGGTGAAATCCCACTTAGGGCTGATCCCCTCGCCGGTAAGAGGGTTCGTAATGAAATAATGGTCTCCGAGAAGGAAGGAGCCCTCGAATTTGGCCATCACTTCGTCAGGCGTGATGTGGTCAGACGATTTCCAGTGATAGATGGCTTCATCTTGGATGGAGTGTTCCCAAGGAGTACCAACAAGGCATGAAATGTCGTAAATGGTCGCCACCGCTCCTATGTTCCTGACCCGAGACTTCAGAATCTACGGCAAGGAAGCCAGGAAAATAGACTCACGAGTACGTCCCGTCCTTGCAAGTATAGTTCTGTGTCCCCACACCCAACGTGAATATGCTAGGCGACAATGTGGGAACATGAAAGTCCGCTTGGTCGACGGGAAGCGCGAGCTTTTGGGCCGGTAGCACGCAGCTCTTGTGACCATGCTCATTATTATTAGTGCGCCCTGATAGGCTAGTAGGGAACGCTGCAGCCGCTGCAACCAGAACGGAGACGATGGTGGCGTGAATAAACATGATGAAAAAGAAATAAAAAGGTAAAAGGCGAAGAAACCAAAAAAAAAAAAAAGGATGGCGGTAGAAGTAGAAAAGTGAGGACTCGGGATGTCAATTCCTCGACTTTTATAGTCTTTCAAATACAAGCGGTGCGAACCCATGAGGGGAGGCGCGGGATGTCGATTCATCTTATCTCCTTCATCGGGAATTCGTTTCCCCGCTGCAGGCGTTCTCGGAGAATAATAAACGGGCGCCCCCTGTGTATCATGTATTTGAGATAATCCCGCGAGTCAAGTAAGTACGGGGAAGAACGGGTCACGAGAATATGCAACCATTTCTTGGCCATTTTCACCCGCCGGGGTCCCTGTTCTGTGCAGAATCAGCCAGGTCTTTCATATGTAAGAAAACTCATAGCGTACACTGTTGTGAAGATTGGATGGTTGAGTAGAGAGAATTAGTTAATGCTTAGCATGATAAAAGATACTCTAGTAGATCTACGTTTCAAGTTTCAACCCCGATTCCCCGAACGACCGACTAAGAAGCGCCCATGCATCATGCATGCAGGACCAGCACAGCGATCAGGGCAGCCAATCACAACTTTACAAAGAGCCCCATCACAAGCATCGCATTTCACGCCTAGCTGAAGAGAGAGGTATGAGAGCCTGGGGGATACACACGTAGATTAAGTCTAGCAAAGGCGGAATGAGTATGGAAGTTGAACGTCAAGGATTGGCTGTGTTCAAGCTGTGTTGGTATGTATTTGTGTATGTGGCACCCCCGGAAATTTAGAACGGCTGTCTCTTGGCTCTCTCTGTATGTATTGTTACTTGCTCGTGGCATCTTTCATTGGATTCACAAGGGGGAAAATGCCACAAGTGTGACTCGAAGTAAGCACCCTGAAGTCTGACGGTACATACTTTTTTACGTCTCCGTCTTCGAGACGATCCTTGATCCGGGCATCATGCAACCATCAACGACGCCACACCCACAGCAACCCACAAACCCAATTCGGCTCTCGGTGTTCAACGGCTACACAGCGAACGCCGAAAGATTGAAATGGAAACATTTGGCCACGGCTGGAGTATCCGGCGACTTTCCTCTCACTGTGTCGAGTACAACGCCATAGCCGCAACGGCCAAGGCAATGACCAACACCCACACCGTCCATGCATCCAACCAAAGCCACATCCGCACCACCGCCTCCAAACCAGACACGCTGTAATCGGCCGGGAGCCGGTTCGCCAAACGCCGCATCATAACGATATACCACGCCATCCCCATTCCAGCCCCAACCAAAGGAACCCTAGGAATCCAATTAGAGGCCATCGTCAAGTCGGGTTCAGCAGCGAAGGGCTCGAAATCATCTTCCCCTCCTCCTGTTCTTCTGCTTCTTTGAGACATGATCTCAGGAATGGAAGGACATAGGATGGAAGGTCGTCCGATGCCTAAGAGATGAGCGTGTTTGGAACGTATAGCACTGTCTAAAAGTCCTGGAGAGCGTAAGCCACCTGTGAGCAAAATGAGTGGATGATGCGTAGCGGACGTGGTAGACAGCATCTCCATCGCCTTTCGGGAGAAGTGAGAGAAGAGCGCTTGGCGAGGGGATGTGTTTGACATGAACTCTAAGATGCGTGAGTGTCACGGCGCCGCAGAGAAAAGGCGCATCGTCTCTCACCTGGGCTCTCATAATCGCCACCGCTGATTTCTATGAAATCTACGGTTCCCCAGGACGCGGCGGTGCGTAGGTCTTCTAGAGCTCGGATTTCTTGGGACGCGTGCCTTCTCGAATGCTCCGCGGATAACGAATCCAAGGTCGCGTCGACGTAGTCCCCGGCGTTGAATTTAATGCCTACAACGAAGGTTGACGGGACCGTGCTTCGAATGGAGGAGACTATGCGATGAAGCAAACGGAGGGCGTTATCTGGGATGGTAGAGTATTCGTCTGTCCGTGTATTCGACTGTGTAGTGAGAAGTGATTTTAATATTGAATTCCACTGAGCACCAAAGGATTTTATACCTTTGGGGACATGAACTGGGCAAGCAAGTCTGTGCATACAGTCCCGTGGTCAGCCCTCAATATTCAAGGACGGGCTGTTCAGACGTACATACATCCATGTGCGACGTGTAGCTCGACACCGTCAAACCCAGAATTCACAGCCAACAAAGAACCCTTGACAAACTCGTCCACCAATCGGTCAATGTCCCCTAAGCTCATTGCTCGCGGCGTTTGGAAGAGAAGCAGATTAAAAAAGTCGGAAGCAAGGCTTGCTCCCGATTTCGAGCCAACCCGTACAGCACTTGGAGCTAGTGGAGGGACAAAGGGGAATCGACCGCCGATGATGTTGCCAGATTGACGGCCTCCATGGGACAGTTGCATGATAGCTAGCGTATTTGAGTTGTCACCACCATGTATTGTTGAAGCCAGCTCCCGGAAGGGTTGAATACTTTTCTCGGATATAGAGATAGGAACGACGAGATCACGACCGAGGGAGAGGTGACGTGGAGAGACTTGGACATTCCCAGTTATGGTCATGCCCCATGGATACTTGGACCACTTTGAGTAGAGGGAGAAGTGCTGTTGATTAGGCTGGCCTCCGAACATGGACGCCATGTGTTCGTACATTGCTACCTGGTGACTACAAGTAAGTTGAAGTCACTACGATACAGTATCTCCACACCTTCACAAGCCTATTTTGAATAGTGCGCCCTGAGAGAACAGTGACGGGGTCCATAACAGAGCCAGCATCGCATGGGTTGCATGGCTGGCGACCAGCCTGATCCATGCCAGTGGAGATTTTCGTCCGTGGAAATAACCAAACGGTGATGCGACGCTTTTCTGTCAGCAGAATTTTGGCACGTCGTTCTAGTGCTTAAATGACTAGCGACCAAAGTTCTGGAGGGAAAGGCATTAATTCACAAGGGAGAAGACGCGTTCAGCGGTACGAGAAGTTCAAGAAGTGATCTGCGCATAAGTATAGATCACGTGGATGTTTTATTCTTTTTCTGTCTCTGACTGGACTCCTTAAGTGCGCGTCTTCTTAGTCAGTCCTACTTTTTGTCTTCCAGGCTGGCTCCATGATTTTGTCTCACCCAGCTCCGCCCTTAGTACTGCTGGTACCGGCGGCGTGCTTCCTCTTGACTCCATTGCCTCAGAACCATGGACCAGATGCCGCAATGCCTTTTCTTCCTGGTTCATTCGACAGATCACCTCGCAACCCCGCGGAGAAAATTAACAGCGGATACAAGGC
The DNA here is from genome assembly GCA_004338095.1 of Gloeostereum incarnatum. Classification (NCBI taxonomy): domain Eukaryota; kingdom Fungi; phylum Basidiomycota; class Agaricomycetes; order Agaricales; family Cyphellaceae; genus Gloeostereum; species Gloeostereum incarnatum. The sequence goes on along the minus strand of RZIO01000005.1, from coordinate 726,919 downwards.
TTGGGAGTTTCTCCTCTATGTTTTGGCTTGTGCCCGGGTCTCCTTTATGGTATCCTTCTCCTCGACAACCGGAAGACATACTGCAAGGTGGGCTCTGGAATCTACAGAAAGAGCTCTTGCCCGAAGCTATGCGCATAGCACACCGCCTCCTGGTTGAGCTTGTTACAGAGCTGCTCTTCGTTCCCCTTCGTCCGCCCCATCATTCACACCCTTCTACATCTCAACCCTAACATTGCTCGTGTCGGTCCTGGCGTATGCTCATCTCAATTAGCGAAGCGTTGGTAATCTCACCGAGGAGATTAAACCGCACGCACATCCTTTTCGCAAGCTCTCTGATGTCTCTGATGATGTTCGCCGTGCAGCCACCAACGCACTGAAGGCTAATATGGAGCCCGAATGGAGCCCTCGATCGTGAGAAAGCATCTGACGACACTTGTCAATTTCAAGCTCCAAAGGCCTAGTCTACCCACGGTAGCCGCCACATACGGTGCCACATCATTTTTGTGGTCCTCGCTCAAATACTCGTGCACAAATCCGTGGCACAAGGGAGGCTTTAAACCCGCCCCTCGGATCATGAACGACTGGTTCCTTGATGTTCTGCTTTGCTATTGATTCACTAAGCTTACCATGACCCTACTAACGTCGTATGTTGAGCTCCAACCCGCGGGTACACTGTCTACGCGAGCGACACACCGCGGTGTAAACAGAGGGACGGCTAATATGAGACTGGCACTAAGGAAGTTACTTCAGAATCAGTCGCTTACAGCCATTGTTTGCCTGTACATAAATACACAAGTGACATAAGTAGGACGATGATAAGTTGGATCTGTATATTGTCATAGTGAGTCTTCCCCGTTACTTCCTTCCTACTTCATTTAAACCTGGGCGGGAAAAGACCATCGAATGACTGACCTGGCATCATATTTCAACGCTTCCCCGACACTTCTTATTGCCTTCACCGTCTATTTTCTCGTCGAACAAACTCTTCGCTACAGCGTCGGGAGGTTCGTACACAACCCCGCCTTTCGCTCGTCTCTACGCGCGTCTTTCAAGGAGCCAGTCTACTATAGCATGCTCCTCGGAGCAATCGTATCCTTGTCTTCAACACCCTTTTGCGGGAAAGCCTTATGGGACTCTGCGCTCTTCTCTACAACACCACCCTCATCTTTTCTGTCGCCTTCGGCAGAGATTTGCCTCACCTCTAGAGCAGTCCTATGGATATACGAACTCAACAGACTCGCCATGTATCCCCAATATGTCTATCACCACCTCGGCTCGGTCGTCGTGTTTTGTTCAGCGATGTATCTGAGGACTCCTGAGGTTCTTTACCTTCCTTTTTTCAGCCTCATATCTGAGGTTACTGTGTACGCGGTGTGGTTACTTGGTGCACATCGGGATCTAGATGAGCAGTGGGGATCGACCGGGAGAGCGAAGCAGGAGAAGAGGATGGAGGTCCTAAGGAAATTAAATGTTTGGGTGTACTCGGTCACGAGGATTCCAAGCGTGCCCGCGATGGTGTACACCATCTGGCTCCTTGAAGTGGAGAAGAGAACGGTAGGAGGATGGAGCGAGCTGAAGATCAAGGGTGTACTCGTGTGGTGTGTCTTTGTGCTAGGATGCTACTCGTTCTGGATTCTCCGGTACCTGAAGGTGCAATGGGGCAGGACGAAGAGGGACTCGGAGATGAAGCGAGCAGGAATAGCACCAGAGCACAAGGGAAAGCTGTTGCGAACAAAGGGGTAGATGGTACAGCAGGGAATGGGAACTCGCGGACATACTCGCACGACTCAGTGTATATACATGTTCAAAAAAGCGGAGAAAAAGTAATCACTGTGGCGCGTTGGGAACAAGCGGATTACATCAGCCGTTTTGCAGACGCCACATGCTGCGCCGCATCGACACTTTTTGTCATGCTCGCCCATGATGTTCATAGACAAGTTCACGGGACGAGCATAAAAGCTTTCATGCTCAACTCTCTCAAATCTGGAACATCTATCTTCTTCGATGATCTACCAGCTGTCACGGTCATGAATCTTTTCAGCAGACAGAAAACCACCTTCTCGATGCCAGTCGTCTACATCGCAGGAAATCCTCCTAAAGATGCCTCACAGGGAAACATTGACAGATATCCTTTTCGTGCGCCGCTAGTATGGAAATTGCGCTCATTCTGGGACAGCTCGAGGTTTCCGATCGTTCAAGTCTCTTGCATCACGAAACGAACAGTTATCCTCAAATGGCTTTTTGCATGGTTGCTTCGGCATCGAGTCAAGGATTGATGGCACCCGCGTCGACCCGACAATCAAAAGACCTCGTTAGGTTTCCCCGCCATACCCTCATGTTACACCGTGGCCGGTACCCACTAGGTGCCATTCGAAGAAACAGCACGAGCTGAAGCATAGAAGCTGACAAGACGGCCGCGGTATCCAACAAGCACTCTTGGCGCCACGGACGGTGCTTTCCATCTTTATCTGATGCTTCCGTTATGATGTCACAACCAGGGAGTGCGACTTTCGCCGTAACCACGACCATGAATAAGGTGTGTACGAATGTCTGGAATTCGCACAACTGAGACCAACCTTTGAGAGCACAGTTTATGAAAAAGATGCAAGCCAAGATCGAGGAGGTCCTCGATTCGGACTCCTCCCACTCTGCCCATCCTCCGATCAATGCCGCCACCTACCCCGCAGCAATCCCCCCTCTGGCCCAGCCTCCCACCCCTCGTCACATCTACCGCTTCCGCAAGCAACGAGGCGTCAATCTCGGCTCCTGGTTCACCCTCGAAGACTGGCTCACACCAAGCCTCTTCCACCAAGCCGCCGCCCCCAAATCCGCCGAACTCGACGTCCTCAAAGGCATGGGCGTCGAACCAGCAAGGGCGATGCTCGAAAGCCACTGGACGAACTTTATCAACGAAGGCGATTGGAACTGGCTCGTCGAGCATGGCATCAACACCGTTCGCATTCCCGTCGGGTACTACCACTTCCTCCCAGGACACCCAAACCCCGATGTGCGCGCACTGATGAGAGGGACGGACTATGAGCCTTTCGCGGGGGTTTATGTGAATGCTTGGAAATACTTTCTAGGTGCTATCGAGATTGCGAGGGCGCACAAGATTGGCGTGCTCGTAGATCTGCACGCTGCTCCCGGGGCGCAGAACAACGATAGTCATTCGGGATTGAGCGGTGGACATGCGGGACTGTGGGATTCGAGCAAGTGGCAGAGGAGGACGGTGGAGATTCTTGTGGCTATGGCGCAGGACATCGCACAGTTTGATAATATCGTTGGGCTGGAGGTGTTGAATGAACCGAAGAATAATAACAGGCTGCAGAGTTGGTATGATGAGGCTATTGCGGGGATTCAGAGCATCGGACCGCAAGCTCAAGAAATTCCTCTATACATCTCGGATTCCTGGGACACGAACTGGTATGGTGAGTGAGAACGATGCGTGTCATTAGATCGTATACCGACGGAAAGCTTGCAGGAAAATACGTCTCGGAACACTCCAACCCAGCGACATTCCTCGTCCTCGACCACCATCTCTACCGGTGCTTCACCTCGGAAGACCACGCGTCTACAGCATCTCAGCACGCCGCAAACGTCCACCCCTCCAATCCACACGGATCCTCCACCACGATGCTAGCCAAAGCCTCCGCCGACTGCCAAACGTCCATCGTCATAGGCGAATGGAGCGCCGCCCTCAACCCCGCCTCCTTCTCCTCCTACCCTTCCGAAGATGCCAAACTCGCCGCGCAACGAGAATGGGGCCACGCCCAATGGGAAGCCTACGAGCGCTTCTGCGGGGGCTGGTTCTTCTGGACACTGAAGAAGGAAGGCGGGTCTGACCCCGGGTGGTGTTACTACACTGCCGTCGAGAAGGGCGTCCTTCCCTCGTATGCCGATCGGTTCAAGCAGGCATTCTCTCGTCAGTCTATTGAGACCCTGAGGAGCAGGGGTGCAGCTGAGAATCAGGCAGCGTCTCAGGCGCATGCAGGGTGGTGGAACAGCAACTCGCCGAATCCGGGGGCATTTGAGCATTGGAGGTTCGAGCAGGGGTTCTACCAGGCGTGGGAGGATTGTTTGGCTTTTTATTGGGGGTCGACGACGGGGGAGTTGACAGGGTCGGAGATTGGGTTTGTGGGGCAGTGGAAGCGTTTGAGGACGGAGGCGCATAGGAGGGAGAGAGGTGCTAGTAATATGGTCTGGGAGTTTGAGCATGGATTTGATCAGGGTGTTGGGAAGTTTAGAGAAGCCATCTTCAGCAGCTAAAGGTTTCCGCTGTGATACGGTTTTTATCCCTATGTACTGTATGTCACTTAAGAAAGTATCCCCGGTCGATGCAGTGTCGATCGGCGAGAAGATCAGACGCGACTTTTCAGAACCCTAGAAGGCTGAGCGCTCGATGATGCTGAGAATGCTACAGCAATGTCCTGTTGAAAGCAACTTAGTGTGTATTTTATAATATAGGGATAGAGTACAGATGTGCATAATACAGAAATGGTATTGGATACAACCTGTAAACTACGACCGCTCCTGCATCACCTCAAAGTAGGCCGTGTACTCGTCAGGCGTCATCAACTCATGATCCTCCTCCGTAACCGTCGAATATGGTTTAGGAGTACCGTTGACTGCAAGTACATACATGAGAAATGCGACGCACAGAAAGGTCAAAGGAGGGACATACCATAAACGAGAGGATCGTCTTCAGGCGATGGTGGATCCATGGGTGTGTCTATGGGAGTTTCGGCTGGCGTGTATATCTCTACACCGTTCGGCCTTGCCAGCTTAGATCGTCCCGCTGGACCCTCGTCTTCCCGAGACCGCGAGCGCTTGCGATAATCATTTAGTGAATCCAGATACTCTATCGACGGCTTGTGATCCTCATCGTCATCGTCATCTGGAGGATCATCGTAGTCTATAGGCGTACTACCTGCCGGCGTAGCTTGTGCAGAAGCAGCCAGCGAAGCGTAGTACTGGTCGTAGTCTGCGGAATGATGAGATACCAGGAACAACAACGTGGAGCACACACTCACACACTGACTCGTGGTTCACAACAGGCTTTACCTCCTCATCCACAATATTCACCTCTGGCGTAGGGTCGGGCCGTACTCGACCCAGCCCCTTCAGAATATCCTCAGGCTGAATAACGACGTTGTTCGCAGCGTCCGCCCGAGCGGTTTCCTTCACACCCAAAGCGGTCAGGTCCCCAGAGATTGTACTCTTTAGATGCCACGCCGGTAGTGCATTCTGCTGCCTCTTCATCTCAGCTTCCGCATCCCGCTCGAGCTTCCTTGTCGCCTCGTCCTTGTCTGTAGAGATCACCACCCCTATACCCTCGTCTTCCTTCTTGTTGGGATCCGAGCCAGCGATCTTCAGACCGCCGCCCGCCTGTGCCGCCCTTGCTTTCTCGGCCTCTGTCTGATTGGCCTTCACCCATGCAGCAGCAGCGTCGAAGCTAGATATAGCCATCAGAATCAGATCTGGCCGATGACAGAAGAAAAGGGAGACATACGCTGGGAGCACCATCCCCTCACTCTTCTGCAACCCCGCTCGGATGAAGCGCATCTGGTGATTGAACCTCTGCATCCGATCCTTGCTCCCTTGTACACTCTCCGCATTCTCGTTGTCCACCACTTCAGCTCGACAGATTTCACAAATGAGGAGGCCAAGGCTGAAGTCCATCAATTTGTCAACGTCCAGTGGTGAGTACGATGTTTTGCACTGGGTGCAGATATACCCTTTGTTGTCTAATTCCTATGTCGCCCCAGATGACTCGGTCACTGGTGTAGGAAGAAGATAACGTCGACGCAGCTCACATTACGAAGCGTTGAGTCAATCTTATGCCGCATCTTCGCAATCCGCCATTTCACGACGTTGCAGAACCGCTCATAGTCGA
>RZIO01000005.1:703700-717632 GCA_004338095.1 Gloeostereum incarnatum | reverse complement strand
TTTGAGCCAAGGCTAATATTTTTCTCAAGTGTTTATCGACCTCGACAGGCTGGGTGCCTAGTTCACCTGCAGATACCGCATAGAGAGGGCGATGGGTAAGTTCAGCAGTAGCTTCAGCGGTCAAAGTTTTTCCGCATCCAGGACGACCAGACAAAAGACCGATGAGTCCTTTTCCTTTGCCACGAATGACGTCGTCAAACAATCCTAAGCGAGTATCGTGTTGTTTGAGGAGAGAGTAGATGAGGTCCTTTTGCTTTTGGCCGATGGCGAGGGAGTTGAAGGGTTCCTCGGACCATACTACATCTTCGAGACGATCCATGGCGAATCCACCTGGCATGTAAAGCAAAGTAAGTGGGAGAAAAAACAGCACGATGGCTATCACTTGCCCCATATCTTGTTACCGAAACAGAAACCTAAAACAACAGGCGTACAGATCATGTACTGCTCCTCCGTAAGCGCATCCTTCTCAAAATACTTAGAGATGAGAGGGTTCAGTATATTGTTTGGTTCAAACGTTTGGAATGCAGCAGGGTCGATCATCGCACGTCCATGTGCCTGAAGATCATTTGGTGTTAATCAACGAGATGAAGAGACCTTGAGCTCACGGTAAATTTAACCTCATAATGCACCTTCTCACCGTCGTCAGTCTCCTTAGTCTTTTCATCACTCATCCGAACCGCGGCTCCATGAACCTCCTTGTACACATTCCCTTCCATACTTGCGAATCGTCTTCCCCTACTGATAGCGTGTTCACGGATAGCGTTGGCTTTAGGATGGTACAGAAGAGGATACAGGGGCAGATCCGTGATCTTCTTAGTCCCCGGGAAAAAATCAATTTCAATCACCTCGCTCGACACACCAAGCATCCCAGTACCGCGTTTGATGACATGGCAAGTCAGTTTCGCATACCGCAGCTTTGTCCGGGGCCGTTCGCGATCTTCGATGATCTGAAATTGGAGAACTTGATCCTGTTCTAATAGGTCACGTCGGTAGACGAGGATGTTGGGGCGGAAGAGAGCCCAGAGAAGGTCGAAGGATATTTCACCGCGTGATTCCAAGGATTTCATGTTTGCGAAGGCAGAAGCGTGGTCTTCAAGCGTGAAGTCGAGGGCAACTTCAAGGTCGGAGATCAAGGCTTCGTCGCCGCGTGTCTTCAACCTCTCTTCCTCTAGCCGCTTTTCGAGACCAGCGTAAGAGTGAAAGAATAGTTTTGGATCAGCCTAGCGCAGACGTATTCAGAGAGTGTAACACAGACCGGTGAGCGAACTGACCGTTGGGGGATCCTGGCCGAGACTCAGGTTTGGTACGCCCTCATTGATCTCCTGAAGGACCTCGACTAATGGGGTGCTCTTGATGTCGGTAATCGTGTATGCGTGCTGTCCTTTGTGGTTCATTACTCGTCGGACGAGAAGGACATGGTTCTTGTTGCGCTGCTTCTTGGGTTTCGTGGTCTTTCGAAGGGTCCAAGAAAATGTTCGTCTACAAAGCAATTTGCTTGCCAGGAAGCTCAGAAGGGTATATTCATTAGGACGTACTGGTCAAAGCTGCGACATGTTGAGAACAGACAGCTTTCACAGAAGCCGGATTGGACGTACTACTCGTCATATCGAGCTATGCGACTCTGAGGAGATGAATCCAAGACAGGTTTGCTTGACATGGCCGGTATGATGTGCTAGTCGCGGAATGAGAAGGAGATAGGGTGTTGGTTTCATACATCCTCGTATGTCGGAATCTAGGAGATTGCCATCAAACGCGTGTCGTACTGCCATTGAACGAGAACGATTTTGTTGCTATGTGCAGCCGCTAGAGACTATATGTAAGATAGACGCTGGAGATTCTGGTAAAATGAGTATGTGGGTCGATCCCTTGCACTTTGCGTGTTGACAGTTGGAAGAGAATGGTTTTTGATCGCGGATCACCTTCAAGCTTCACAGCGACTTCAATCACAGCCTTTCCAATGACTTATCCACTTTATGGCTACAGCTTATGAGCATCCGGGCTACTAACTGCTACTATCTACGTATATACTAACCAGCGAGAGCGGTACGCGACCAATAGGCCTCGTCTTCCGTCCCCGATACCGCCTGCTTGACGGCGGAATTCACATCCAGAATGACTGACCTGGGAGCACCAGTCGACGGCGCAGATAGGACTGCGACAACATCTAGCGCTAGACGCCGAAGCGCCCGCCCAGGGAGCTTGGAGTACGGTCCAGGTAGTTGAACCTTTTTGACGGGATGCGTGATGCTGAAGTATGGGCACAGTTGCGAAGCCAGAGCAGAGACGGTCTGGGGATTTCCTAAGCGATGCCGCAGGGCAGAATAGCAGAGGCGCTCACCGGTGGGTCCATCACTTTCGTAGGATTGCGTTGGATGATGCGCAAGAGGAAACGGAGTATGACCTACATCAGACGAATCAATCTCATGCATGCAAGGTAGCGACGTATATGTGGCGTACCTCAGTCAAGGCCAAACTATTCATCCCGACTTCCCAGAGTGTCCTCGGCAGATGAAGAATCCAATCCTTCGTTAGTTGTTGAATGCTGGCATCATCTTTTCCGAATCGTAAACGTCCTGAAAATTGACGCTCCGTTGTTAACTAGCGGGGTCATTATCAGAGTCGGAACATCACAATGCCTGAAGTGAAAACTAACGAGAATTAATCTTGCAACAAACTCCGTGGCCGCCTTCTTTGACGAGGCTCTAGAAGACGTATTGATGGCATGTTGGAGTGTTCCATGTAGGACCTCATTGGAATCATCTAGCGTAGGGTGTGTTATGAGCGCCCAGATTGTCGGTAAAAGCGAGATGTAGGCTGTATATGTCAACGGGCGAGTGATTTGCCCCGGAGTGTCTCCTCTCAGCATTCGGAGGACATACTCCTTCACCCCCGCAGCATACGTGGGCAACCCATTGGGGGCGTTTCTCTTCGCAGCCTGAGTTTTTCTGGGTCCACTGCGAGATGGGGATAGAGATGAAAACACCAAGGAAGAGGTTAACTCGCAGTAGATCAAGTTGAGATCTTGGAACACTTGTTCGGTCTTGACATCTACCTTCCCACTGGGGTGGAAAGGGAAAAAGGGGGCCATGTAACCGAGGAAGGTACTAAGATCGTGGGATACTTTCTGGTCCTAGGAAAGATTTGTCCGTTAGGAATAGCAAGCCACGTTTGAAAGCAACACTGACAGAGGAATCTCTGATAATTGCCCCGAATAGCACACGAGAAATTTCAGCAACTGAGATGATCAATTGCAGTTCCGTTTCTGGCGGAGACGCGCTCGGGGAGAATACAGCAGGAGCACAATCAAGAAATGTGGACACAAGCGTCGGATAAAGAGCCCGGGCAAGATTCTAAGCAAGGGTTAACTTGCGCATGAGAGAACACCTGACCAGGTTTTTGACTGACCATGACAACGTTGAGATCTCTACGCCGAGATAGGTCTGTCCCCGGTTCAAGTTGCCGAACAGCGTCCGCAACATAGTGTAGATCCCATTGTCTGTCGGCGGCAGCAGTTCCAAGAGTGTAGTTATGAACGAAGTCTTCTTCACCGTCAAGAAAACTTGGGTTCGCTTCTGGTTTCCAGAGACAAGTATGATTTGAAGTTGACGGCTGAAATATGGCACTGAACGTCTCGTAGGCCTCAGAGCTTCCAAAAGATTGTTCGAGATACCACGTCGGTAGAGTAGCGGAGGCTGTGTTCCTATTGTCGGGTGCGCCAGTCGATGATGGCGACGTCAAGGCATGTCTAAGAAAGTTGGATAGCGACTGCAGGACAACAAGCTTGGACTAACGAGAGTATGAGAGAGGAAAAGAGGGCTGAATAGATCCAGTCTTACATTGTGGGTCAGGACAACGCTCGCAGTGGATGTTGCAGTCATAAGGCCTTGGGGGTCATTGAATAAACAGCGATATGTTTCGATAATAGTCCACGTACCGTCAGTATCACCAAACTTTGTACCAGCGCTGAGAAGACCCAGATATCCCTTCAAGATCCTGTCTCCGTGACTACCATCGGCTTGGTCCCATCCATCGACTAGAGTGTCTGGAATGCGATCGAGTAAGACGTTCAAGAAACGGATGGCATCGACGCGAATTTCAGGAAAGATGTGGGTTTGGGCCGATGTCGTGAAAAGGAGAAGAAGAGGTGAATGTGGTACGATGTCTTCCTGTAATCGTCCATGAATTGATGTTGCGTCCGTACCAGGAGAACACGCACTATTGGTACTCGGGGGAAAAACCACGAGAGAAAAGAGAGGAGGGTTTTGCGAACGCTCGCGTCCTGGGTATGGGGGCTCAGCTCGATGGGTTTGAAGGGAGACCACAGGGACTGACCTCGTCTCCGATCAGCCGCGCGACTGCTTGTATTAAAACGGTCAAGTTGGCGTCTACAAGGTCCCAATGATCGTCAAGAAGTTCTCGAAGGCCTAGAATAGCATCTGAGAGAGAAGATGAACAATAGAAGAGGTAAAGATTCATTTGCGAACGAACCTTTGCGAGTCCCTGGGCTGTAATGCTTTAGGTGAACTATGAGATTGTCAAAAGTAAGCCTCCGTTTAGTTGTGGGGATGCTGTCGTCCTTGTCCACCGCAATGCTCTGAGAAGGTAATGCAATCGCTAGAGCACTCTCTGATCAGTCAGGACGCGTAAGACGGAACTGTAGCTTACAGCGAGCCTTAAAAGAGGTGTCCACGGAATTACTCGGGGTCTGTTTCCCCTTTCCAAGTTTTAATTTTGCTTTCTATGATAAGGAAGAAATAAAACATCAGTAAATGATACAAAAAAACTAAAAACTAAACATACGGAGAAGTCTGCAGCCTTTTCCCGTCTCTTCTTCGCACTCTTGGGCATTGTGGCGTTTTTAAAGTTCTTTGCTCGATCATCGCTCGGAGCAAGCCCCTTGTGGCGTGGCGGAGATTCAATTTATGTCTTCCCTAGAATCCCTACTCATAACCACGATACTGATATGAACTATGCATATGTCGGATAACACCAGGGAGGCGCATATTCTGTGTACATTCATGTCAAACTCCACAAAGCAACGCGTGGATACTCGGGATAGGTTTTCGTCTGGCTTCAATATTTGTCCCTCACATCCACTAAACAGAAGCCCAGCTTTATACAATGTGCGGTCGATCTCGAGAATATGTCTCCATCTGTATAATGGCCACAACCGTCAAACTCTCATCCGCGATATTTGCTGCTGCACGCGACGAGCGTGCTCGCTCCCTATCTTAGGCGCATCCTTCCATGTTACACATCGCATCCATGACATTATGTCTTGCATGGGCTTTGTGTTTGGCGTGCCCTGGATGACTACTGGCATGGCAGAGGAACGTCTACTGCAAGTGTTTACCAAGGTCCACGACCTTAACAAATCCGTCTCCGCTCAGAATGCTATCCTCTATCAACATGTTCTGGCTGCTACCACGATAGGGGGAAACTCGATTGGATCCATATTGTCCCAAATCACTTTCCAGCAGACTTTATCTCACCGTTATCATGCGATCAAGTTACTTACTCGAGCACAGGTAGGATACTTCTGCACCTCCGCCGATATTCTCAAGCGCGTCATCGTTGATCTCAAGGAGATCCATCGTTATGTATCTCCTGAACGGACTACGGAGCCTCCTTTCCTCATACCTCTGCACCATTGGGACTTAAGATCTTTGCGTAAAGTATTTTTCCAGTCGAAAGCTTTTGGGACAGTGTGGAACGGTTATTCCGATAAGGTGCTGGAGCTCGATCGCATGCTACGAAGATACAGGCCTTCTGATTTTTCCCGCTGGGACCGTGAAGGTCTTGGTTGGAGGGACGAACCGGGTAAGTATCTCTATCTATTATATTGTCACTGACTTACAAGCAGTCCTAGTTGACGAAGGCTGGCTCGTTAAAACGTCGAAAACTGTCAAAGTAGATTGAATAAGGGTACTACATGGCAGCGATGTCTAGAGATACTCGTCGTCACCTGTGTTGTAGGAATAATATCGTGTATCTTTAATACTTGGTTGGCCATTGAGCGCTGAGCATTGGGTGCTGGGCTTGCATTAAAACGTCTTTGTTTCCTCAGATTGCTCCTTCTCTGGCACGTTAAAGTACAGGCCGAGCTCAGTATAGTACGATAGAAGATATAAATAAAGAAATATATGTGAGGAATGGTGGAGTGGCGAGACCACAGAGGCGCCTCTGTAAGCCATATTCGGTAAACATCGGTCCGACATCAGAAGGAAGAGCCAAACAACGACCGTCACGTCCACGGACTTAGCACCATCTCATTTTTGTGGAATGCAGTCATCTTTGGTCCCGGTGAGAGCTTTCTTCAAACTCGCTCATAATTATATTGATAAGAGTGTCAGCGGAAACTCCGTTTGAAGACGGAACCTCACATTTGACGACTCTTACCTGAAGTTTGAACATGCCACCGACCGTCAAATTTCTCTCCAGAGCATTCCTCCTTCGCTGATGATCAACATGGGATGGCTGATCGACGCTCATGTTGAGCCATAAATTGTCTCCTCTGGTCCCGAGATATAGAATGGCCAAATTGATGCTCTGAATGAACGTAACGGAACGTCACTGTCAAGCATTTCTCACCGAAAGCCCCTTCTTCGTCGGCTTCTCTTCCGCCTGGACAGAGGGATCTCCCGCCCATTCGAGCGCCAACAACAACAATATCAAGACGGAGGGCTCACGTTGCAATTTAAACTTCGTGGCACCAAGGCAGAGCAGACAGAGTCTCTCCTCTCCGTCCACTCGTGCCGGGTCTGGTGGGCCTTTCCAAAACGTTGCTCTGCAGATTGAAACGAACTGGACGAACTGGCGCTTACTACGCCCATAGAAAAGAATGCGCGAGCAGTCTCGTAACGATAAGCGCGACGACTCCCCTAACAACTCATACGACAAGAATAGACAGTCGGTGACCCGTATACTGGTCACTTGCCGCTTGTGGCTGCGACAAGTCGCCCGGACGTACCTTACGAACAACCTAACACTCAATCGTACGCGATCTCCTCGCCGGTTGGTGAAACGGCATCAAGCCTGACCGGTCTTTCTAGTATTCGTTGTTGAAATTCGAATTCCTTTTAGAGTGAGGGGCAGGCGGACGGGAAGTGCCCCCTAGTGGTACCCCCGAGCCCTCCGTCGCCATGAGGTCGAGATACGTGAGCCAGCTGCGTCTCTGCAACCAGATCGCCGGTCCGGTCTCAAACACGCCTTCAACCGAGGTCAGCCTCGTGAGGATGTGACCGTGATGAACGCTGTAGTAGAAGAGCAATATATTTCGTTACTTTCAGTACGTTTACTACGCTGTTCTCCTACGGCCTACTATAACGTTGAACTTTAGCTGTAGTATACGCGTAAGCGAGACTCCCACCTTGTACATAACATGTCTTGAATGCATAAGCGCAACATATTCAAGTCAGGCACCACTTCTGATTGAACGGTGTCAAAGAACCTTGTAATACTTCTCCGTCCGCCAGGTTTTCCAAGGTAACTTACAGAACCATGGCCTAGGATTGTCACATATATCTCTGGCCCATCTTCGCAGTTACGGCGCCCCTGGATAGAGACGATAGCGGCCGTCGAGCACACTGTGGTCTCAAAGATGAGGGCCACCTCCGTTTGGGCCATGTTAGGCTCCTCATTGCCAGTGGCGTCGTACCGTGTTAGAAAGTATTTCTCTTTACCGTTCACGTCTTCAAAAACGCAGGATTGCTGAAATCGCGGCGTCTCTTTGGAATGGAGGAAGATGAAACCGCCATGCTGAATATGCAGACCGTCAGGTTCGCATATCCCGAACAGATGATATGTTACATCCGCAAAGGACTGTGCAGCATACGCATGATGCACGTTCATTACCTCTGTGGAGTGGAGAAGGAGTGAACGAGGTGCCCAGCGAAATGGGGCTTTCTCCATGCAAGGGGTAGGTATGTGGTCGGGTGTCCTAAGAGTTGGAAGTTGTAGAAAAATAACCGCAGTAGGAATTTCGCGCAGGAGAAGATAGAATTGTTGCATACGATCTTCTGCCGTCTGAACATTGAGGATTCTGGACACGTCGAGGCCGGCTAGTGACGCCAGGCAGATGGCTTCATCTTCGGACTTGCTAGTGATGCGATTCTGCACAGCGTCAGCAAGTCTCTGGAACTGAGTTGACCATCCCCAGGGTTGAAGGTCGCTGACGGATGGAATACGGTTCGAGATTGAAACATCTACCCAAAGTTTAAAAAGGAGAAAGTCTTTGATTTCTCGGACGGAGCTGACAAGTGCATTTGGCTTATTGGGGGGACGGGGAGGGTCGTGCCTACGTTTGGATTGCACATGCTGGAAAGTGTGCACGAGGTTACTCCAGTGGATGGGTCCATCTTCCATCTGGAAGTACATCTTCCCAGGATTCCCTTTAGACTCAATGCTTAGAGCAGCTTCCTGAAGCGTCCATAAGCGCTTCATCCAACCGCCCGATATAACCCTAATTCCCAGTTCAAGATCAGATACTCCTTCTGACTTGATAGAGCATAGTTCCCGGTCGAGGACAAGTACGGCGGTGGCATCGTGGTATGTCTGGGCCAGTAATCTGATCGCCAACTTGCGGTGTTCTTTGAGTTGAGGCGCTACGGGAATGCACAACGTGTCCATCCACAGAGCTAGAGGCCTACGCCGTGATGTTTTAAGGACACTGGAAAGAGCTCTTGCAAAATCTTTCAGTCTTCGCAGCTGGCATCGCGGGAGGGAGTTGTTGAACGGATTACCAAGTCCATCGGCCCCTACATCACAAGCGCCAATGATGAGTCGGGTTTCAATGTTCAACGTGCATGCTCACAAACATGACTAATCGCAATGTAAGGATAGTCCTCATCTTGGACCACGGAAAGCTCGAGATCGCGAGAGATGATGATCTTTGGAATACGTTGCCCAGCCAGAGAGTCTCGTAATCGTTCTGAGTCCACTTCAACGGACCCACACTTGCATTGAGCGATAACATGCAGTGTCTGATAATCCTCTTCGTTCGTTTGACTTGCCATACACCTCGTCTCTACACACTCTCCATGGTTACGCCGCCCTTCAGGACGTTCGACAAAGTAATTGAAGAACATCATGCTGTTCCCCGAGTCACTCAGCTCGCTTTTGCACCACCCTTTGTCCAGCAATCTAGCGAACATCAGCTCTGCCATTCGGCCCTCACCTTCGTGAGCCCAGTCGTGTCTCACATCTCCAACAGAGATAGCCAAGTCGTCCTTTGGGTCTACATGCCACGTCGATGAGTGGCATAGGAAAGACAACAGAATGATGCGAAGAAGAATATGGATGGACCATAAGATTTGGCATTCTGAGAACGTGTACTGATGCTCGTCCTCAAATTCATCAGCTCTGGTGATCATGAGCTGTATATGTCGTGCAATAGCATAGAGCGACGACCTGAGCTCGCTAGTCCCTGCCAGCCGGCGCTGCTGGGAGGCGATGAACAGCCGCAATGGCAATCCATTCAACCATGCCGTGCTAATTGTCTCTCCTGAAACAAGCATCTCTTTGGGGTCGAATTCTAGTCCACAGAGCGAACACACTTCCTTGAGTGCACCAAAAACAGCCAAGCCTGCAGAAAAGCAACTTTTTCGGTGACAGACGCAGCACCACTTCCATTAGTTCTAGTAATGCAAGGCGCGTGTAATCCATAGCGCGATTTCGCACCATCCGCTACGCAGGTACCGGGTGGGCATCGTCCAGAATGACACCGACGATCAGACCGGTTGATTTTCCAGCCTGTGCGTGCAGGAAACTCCCAGAATCCAAGGTCGTCGTACGGCGTAGTGGCGCAGATGTATGGTGCTGTGATTGGGATGAATTCTGGACGAGACGGTGGGTGAGATGTATAGACGAGCTGATGCTGGCGCTTCCATTTGAATTCTCCGTCCCAGTAATGCTGAGATAGATGATCATGCAGGTAGTGTCGAGCCTTTTCCCATAATAACATTGGTCAAGCTTCAAAACTCAGTAGTAGAAAGTAAATACACCACACGCTCACTAGGTGACCATATTCGGTATATTTCAGTCCGACATCCTATTTGAGTCAAAAGGAAGAGCCAAACAACGACCGTCACGTTCACGGACTTAGCACTGTACCACCACCATCTCATTTTTGTGACCATGGTATGCCGCTGTGCGATATTTCCATCCACCTGGAATCTGACCTGGAAATTATCTAGTCTACCGCATGCAAGCGACGTCTCATACGTGATTTCAAGAGACTCTCCTCGGACCCTCCAGGCGGAATCTCTGGAAGTCCATGTCCTGACAATATCATGCTGTGGAATGCAGTCATCTTTGGTCCCGGTAAGAGCTATCTTCTAACTCGTTCACAATCGTATTAATAAGAGTGTCAGCGGAAACCCCGTTTGAAGACGGAACCTTCAAGCTTCTCCTCACATTTGACGACTCTTACCCGAACAAGCCTCCGACCGTCAAATTTCTCTCGAGAATGTTCCACCC
Source organism: Gloeostereum incarnatum (assembly GCA_004338095.1). NCBI lineage: Eukaryota > Fungi > Basidiomycota > Agaricomycetes > Agaricales > Cyphellaceae > Gloeostereum > Gloeostereum incarnatum. The sequence continues at coordinate 707,156 of RZIO01000005.1, read as the reverse complement.
CAACGTCTATGCTAATGGAGAACTGTGTCTTGATATCCTCCAGAACCGATGGTCACCCACGTACGACGTTGCTGCCATTCTCACCTCCATACAGAGTCTCCTACACGACCCCAATCCAAACAGTCCCGCGAATGCCGAGGCAGCTCAGTTATACCGGGAGAACATGAAGGAGTACGTGCGGAGGGTCAAGGCGACAGTGGAAGAGAGTTGGCTGGATCCCGATGAGAAGGTGGATATGGAGGACCAGCAGGCCACAAGCATCTGAACACCGATACCCGTCCTGGGGCGAATGCCACCTAGGCATGTCCCTCTTTCTTCATTTTCTTTCTCAAAAGCGGGTTGTTTGTTGTACGCTTATCCTCGAGCCTTTTTCCTTTTTTGTGTTACTATTACTTACTACCACCTATATCCCACCCTATCATCGTGTAATCTATATGTACGTTTCTCACTATATCGTTAGATCTTGTCCTCGTTCTGACCTCTCTGTGTATCATTTCTAGGACCATTCAACATTTCAACGGACTTCCCTCGTGATTCATGGATCTGTGCTAAGGCCAAATGAACGTTCAAGCTCTGGAGTCCCCTGTCAACGCGAGCGTCCTGGAGAGTCGTTCAGGCACCGTGTCTTGTCCTTCAACCAAGTTCAGAAAGGATTCGCGCACTTGTCCCGCCTTCCGTTCAAAGCCTCTGTGGTGCGTCTCTCCTCCTGCTGCTTACGCGTTCTCTTCTTGGAATGACGGGAAGTCGCGATAAGGGATGAGCCATAACGTACCCTGAAATCATGACGCTTAGTACGAAGCTCTCTCGTATTGACCACTCCTGGCTGCTTTGCTGCTCATGAGTGTAGTAGCGGCATACGCAGTTCTCAGTTGGGATGGTCCAGTACGTTGGTACATTATGTACTGCTTACGCACTGTTACTCATTTCCTAACATTGCATACAGAAAGATCGTGGGCACTATCCATTAGATACGCCAATAGCATTGCGTGGCGTGGCTTCGCCATCTTAGAATATGTATGGCTCCACTACAAAGGGATATGGGTCAGCTGCACACACATCGTGCCACGAATCGGAATAGTCACTCACATTCACAATCTTCTTCAGGGTTGAATTTCTCTAGCAGGCGGTCGAACTTACCAATACCTAAATCCTCAGGAATGTGCAGATGATTGTTGGAACGCTCCCATCCGCCAAGGTCCTTGTGCTCGTTGACATAGCACCCGATGGGCGTCTCTGGGATGCGTTCGATGAGACACATCAGCTCCTTAAACCCGCTCTTTCTCGCCTCCTTGCCCACGATTATCAGGCCGGGATCCCCGGGGAAGTAGTATACCTCCCTCCGCTTGGCTGTGTCTGGCAGGAAAAAAGTATTGGCAGGCATGAGCACCGCGCGCTCTTCGCCGACTTCTCGGGAAGAAAAAAGAGGGACGCGATAGACGCGAAGGATGCTGTCGCTGAATGTGAGATACAACTCTTCTGGTGTCCAATTAAGTGTGTAAGGAAGCGGGAACACCGACAGGCGCTGTTCTGTCCCCAAGGCGACTTTGACACGGTGGGTAAGGGCAGGAGGAGTTCTGGTGGGTTGCTCAGCGCAGAGGCGGTACGTTGCGACTAGCAGCGCAAGATTAAGAGGGGGCCTCTCTGCCTTGGATTTCGCCTCCCTCGATGGTGGAGTGGGCTTACATCGCGCTTCGACGGATGCAATATGCAAGAAGCGGCCGCAAGGAGAAAAATGGCAGTTCATCGATAGGTGCCGTGCTGTAGGGTAAGGAATTGAGATTTGGAGACAAGTCGACTCTGTGGAAAACTTACTGTAAGAAGTAGAAGGTCTCAGCCTTCGAATGAAGTAAGTCTTGGCTTTGAAGTCAGCGAAAAGAATGTTGCCACCGCTCAGAGGCCACACGACTAGCGATTGTGAAGGATGAAGGACGGGAGGGGAGCTGAAGAGCATGAAACGGAGCGGTCGTTGGAATCGGAACAATACTTCATAAGAATTTCTATCAAAGATAGTCAGATATGCTGTTGGGGTATTTGGATCCGAGGCCGGCGACTTGTTCTTACGACGCAGAGAACTGCGTGCATAACTGTCGTTATGAAAACCTTCGTATGCATCGTCATCATCATGCCCCCAGCGGTAATCTTCATCGTCTCCTCGAAGTTTACCGTAGTCCAAGGCACCTGAAGGGACGTACTGATTGGATTCAGAGGAAGTGCCCCCGCTTGCACCGAAGCCGAAGCCGCCATTTGAAAGCATATCACTATCATCGTCGTGGTCGATTTGTTCAACCTCCGATTCGTGTTCGGCGTCTGAATATGTCTCTGGCTCGTTGTCATCACTATCCGGTCCACCCCAGGGAGTAGCCAAGTCATCCTCGAATGCAGCCTCGTTCGAATATTTCGAAGAGCACTCACTCCATGTCTCGTAAGCTTCATCTTCGCATGAGGATGTCTCTTCGCTGTCTTCCTCATCGGACTCGTCGGACCAATCAGTTGTTACCTCATCATCCGACTCTGTATCGTCCCCAGGCCGACGTTGGAATCGTTTCTCCATCTCTGTCAAATTAACCCCAAATGTGGCGACCCTTCCGTCCCCCAGTCCACTTGTGTAGATATTCTGGGTAGTGATGATGCGCCTGGTGGCAATAGCAAGCACATTTCCTTCTGTCGTGCATTCTTCAAAGTATGGTGGATAGTTTCCTTCGGCGAGGAGCCCCACAGAAACATATTCATCTCTGTCTTCGTTCAGAGTGAAGATCTGGGCACCAATACGAAGGATGTCACAGTCGCACTGAAAGGCTGCCGCTGGAGCTTTACTTATGGTGAAGGTCTTTTCCTTATCGGATGTTTTCTGTTGGTAAAGATACCAGTGGGTGGTATCCGCCTCCGTTTCGATCGTCTGGGTCCTCCGAAGAATCGGCGAAGAGTCTCGACGGGAAATCATCCAATGCTCGCAGACAAAACTTAGGGTCGCGTGCTGAACCGAGCTGTTTAAACAGTGTCAAATGAGTAGAAATATGAACGTGGAGATGGAGTACTCCACCTGAGTCGCAGAATTTTGAGTTCATTTCTTAGCTGGTTGATACCTTCACACGAGAACTCCTCCTTTGACTTCGGTGGGTTTTCGCCGGTTGAGAATGTAAAGTTGGTGTATCGACTTGGCATCGCTGACAAAAAGCTCTGTCCTCCAAGGGCTGCCCACCAGCATCTATCTACCTCTCCAGCATACGGCCGCCCTGCCGAATTCCTCATCCGGAGGAAATGCCTCCACTCGCACAAAAAGCGGTGGTAGCATCGTGACATAAAAGAGCCCTCTTTGGTTGCAAGAAACCATTTTGGAAACGTGCGCCGCACAAAGGCTATACCAAGCTCTGGGTCTTCTACATTAAACGTATCGAACTGCCCGTCGACCCAAAGGCTCTGAGCTTGGAGAGTTGTTTGAAAATTCCCAGACGATAG
>RZIO01000005.1:686715-703520 GCA_004338095.1 Gloeostereum incarnatum | reverse complement strand
ATCATCAAGATGTTTGTCCCAGTACTTGGAGCAATAAACATAGAACTGGTGGTCGTCTACCGGTTCATTTCTCCCGTCCAGCCACCTGTTGGTGCCTTCTTCTTTTTTCAAGGGTCGACTATAACGTGCTTGACTGAGGTAAAGCAAGCAAGCGTCAGCCATGATAGATGGCTTGATGCATGACCCATCTAGCACGCCTGGATGGTCCCCAAGAAATTTCCGGAGGGTTGAATGGAAGAGATGGCAAGTACTCTCGTCCCAGTCGTGATCTCCCTTGAATTTTGCTTCGATCGGAGGAGACCGCACCTCAATGAGAGGTGCAAAGACCTTTTCTAATTTGTCACGGAAAGGGAGGTCGGAATATGAAAGGCGGCGAGGGTCTTTGCTCTGTAGGATACCTACAGCCTCGGATAGCTCCTTGGTTCGCAAAGGGCGACGTGCAAACACGATCAAAGCGAAGACCTTGCTGTTTTATACATAAACGGTGAGATACCAGAACCTGTAAAGCTGGGGCGACGTGACGTACCAAGCCAAAAGTCGTAACTGCTGTGGAATCCGCCGGAAAACTCGGAAATAATAGGCATCTAAAGGGCTCGGGAGCTGTTTGGACTCGAGGAAGTCTTCGATATCGGCTAGACTATTCGCGTCTTCGCGAAGCGCACGAGCCATTAAACTGGCACACAAGAAATTTCCATCTGCTCTCTTTAACAAATCTTGCAGGTACTTGTCCTTCTTGTCTTTCTCATTGACGGGAAGATAAGGAATCTGGTGCTCGAGATATTTGGTGACATCGCCATTGGTCAGTTCTCCGATCTCAATCGTCGCATACTTTTCCAGATGTTTGCGGATACATGGACGGTTTTGGCTGCTGCACCATAGCTGAACTTTATCGGGAAACTCCTCGGCAAGGAAGACCAGAAAAGACAAGATTGAGCATGCATCTGTCCATCTTTGGTCCTCTCCGGCCTCCTCGTCCAATCCGTCGATCAAAAAAATTATTTTGTTCGACGCTGGGTCTCGAACGAGGATCTTGATGAGCTCCTTCATGTCTTCAAGCGAGCAGGTGCGTTTCTGGGTTGCAAGGAAGAAATCTTCAGGTACAGCGTGTTGCTTTCGCCAGTGTGCATCGAAGAGTCTATCAGCAAGGAGACGGAGAGCGCTGATGGCGGTGTGTTTATTATCGAATTCGTAGAAATGATAAATGAGGGAAGCGTCAGGATGACGATGCTCGAGGTCTTCGATGACTCTTGAGCAGAGGGTCGACTTTCCTGATCCAGGAGGGCCACAAATCCACAGGATAGAGGGCTTCGTGGTGGAGGACCGCCAGGAGGTATATGCGGCGTGCGTGATAATCCACCCGCACGTGCCTGAAACACGATTCTTCATGTTTCCTTCGTGTCGGCTGACGTTAGCGTTATTGGCTTCTCGAGATTCAGGGCCAAACCAGGTACAAATGTGGTGCCACAGATCAACTATTGCACATCGTCAGAGTGAATTCCTGCTATGAAAACTAGTGTACTTACGCTCCCGTTGTTCATCTCTGAACTTGCTTTGCTCCTCACGCTCCTTTCGAGCTTCCCTCCGCTCTATACCAGCGGCCTGGCGCTCTTCGTCAGCTTTTTCTCGCTCGTTTAGGGCAAGGCGGTTTTCGACAATAGGTGCCATTTTCGCAACGTTGGCCGCGTCTTCCTTCATCTCGTTAACGAGAGAAGTTAACTTGTCCGTGTCTGAGAGGAAAGCTTGACCAAGAATACTCCTCCTAGCTACAGAAACAGGGAATTAAAAGCTATTGTGAGGTGAATGAAGTGAGTACACACCAGATCGTTCGCACTCCTGCTTCACTCGGCACCAGAAGCGGATAATAGTGATATATGACTTGCAGAGAAGCTCGCGCATGGTAATAGATGAGATGTACAGGTCTTCGTAAAGAGTGAGACGATTGAGCTCCGCAGTGAGCGACGAAAGTTGGTCTTGAATGGTTTCGAAGAAGTTGAAATATTTATCAACAGTCTGCAAACACGTCAGGCTAGGAGAAGAGGATTGATGTGGCCTTCTACGAACTTCTACAGCAAAAAACAGGGCTGCCCAGATTAAAGCGCAAGGTGCTGGGCCTGTCGAAACTGCAGCCGGGATTAATGAGGACTCGGTTCAAACCAAGCCCTGGTCCAAACTTACCCAAGTTCTTGATAACCTGCTCGAAATCCTTCAGCGCACGGATTATGGGACGTAGAAGCTTGTCCATCCGCTTTTTTCCTTTTCGTTTGTCCTCAGCCGCTTTTATTTGCTCGTTTATACGGTCAGGCGTGGCAGTGTCTGGACTTTCCTCAGCCATTCTGCGGCAAAAGGCAATAAAATTGAGCTTTTCGTGTTTGTTCTGCGGAACACTGGCGATGTATTCGTCAAGAGCTTGTTGGAAGATTGGCCGTTGCGGCTCATCAGACGCTCTGGGAATCAATTAGGAACCGGGGGCTTGGACGACAAACAGTATTGAGACTTACGGTGATGTTGATACTTCAGCCATGGCGTCAAATTAGAGGTGGGTCGTGCTCGCACAATATCCAGATAAGTGGCTTTAAGAGCTTTCCTTCCTTCGAGATAGAATGGTCCGGCCTACAGTATGTAGAGCGGAAGATTGTTAGGCGCCGAGGGGCTGATACGCAGGCATGCTGCGGAACAGCAGGAAAAGATAGGACTCTGACATAGCTCTCGCATTCCCATATAGCAGATAGAACTGAAGAACAGCCATGTCGGAGGAGTATCGCTGTTTTCAAGATTGCGGCGCGGCATTTAACAGGAGGGCCGGCCCGGGAGCTTTGATCAAGCGATCGATCTGCCGAAGACGCCGAATACTCCGAGCCGGCCACTTGAACTCAGCGCCCTCATCTTGAAAGCATTCTCTGGATTATCTCGGCAGTGCTTGTGGTATTTTTTCTTTGCAAGTTGAGTCGTCATGGATGGTTCCGACACTCTGACATCCCATCTCATTAGTTCTGAGATGTATTGGCCAAGTATTGGCCTAGCCCAGTAAGGGTTTAGATTTCGCAAACGGGGAGTATCTTATCCACTTTGTCAAGACAACGCATATGTTCCTCCTTCAAGTTTCAAGTTTCCTATCTTTTGATACCCGGAGCTTAACATGGCGCTAATCACCACGAAATCAATGAATAATGCAGCTGGCTCCTCATTGCCATCCAAAGCTATGATTCTCGGTGCCTATGCACCTTCTTTATAAACTGTCTCAGAGCTCAAGCGATCACCCTTATCTCTTTTTGCATTTTACCACAACGATCACTATGCCTGAGCCCATCCAGCAAGGAAATGTGGCACCTCCAGGTCCTAAAAGTCGAATTGTTCAATATGACCAGTAGTGAGCAGCTGTCTCTTTTCCGTTGGATATTGTTCCTTTCTCACATCGCATCATGGTATAGTTTCGACCAGTACGATCTACCCTTGTCTCTCGAACTTTCAAGTTGATCACACTTTGTAGGCGAACATTCTCCGTGACTCTCCGGAAGACCGCGAAGCCTCCTAGGAGACAGAATCACAAGAATCGTGCTCTTGTAGTTCGACGAATAATTGACAGCAAGGGGCAGCTTGATCGCATTGAGATCGACATCGAAACGGAAGCATTGGTTGCGGCCCTCAAGGTTATCAACAACGGCGTGTGGGGCGTGAACCTCAATAGGAATCCACCTTCTGTAATTCAAAAAAATCATTTCTCACTATGTAGCTGACAATCGCGATAGGTCAGCCCGGAAACACTCTTTCACTCATTCCGTGGCCTTCAAGAGATCCTGGAAGAAGAGCAGCTAAAAGAAGCTCCGGACGAAGTCTTTGTCTCGGATATAGAGAGTGTCCTCCAGTTCACACGGAACCATCATGCTAACGTCTTTAGTGAGCTTGACAAGATATCCGACCATGGCGAAGTATCATACAACTCACTTTGGGCCTTGTTTGTTCCAAATACATATGTCTATCACTACGACCTACTGGAGCAGGACCAAGTTCTTATTTTTCGGTCCTTAGCCTATGGGATTAGGATGGACACGCGCACACCCTTTGCCAAGATAGCCTGCCAGGTTATTAGCCGTGGAGGCAAGACATTTGGACTCTCATATCAAAGCCTAGAGATCGACGGTTTCGAAGGGGCCAAAAAGATTACCGAGCTCCCTGTTTTCCCTCTTGATTACCACCCCGATTCCCAGGGAATCCGGGATCGTGCCATTGCGAGAGGGATACGATTTGTCAAGATGGAAGGAAGTGTCTTCAAAGTGTTCCATGGGACTGCTTTGCGGGAAGGCGACAAACAAAATGTGTTGAAGTTTTTGGTACGCACACATATTTATTTGTTCTGCTAGAATGCATTTCGAGCCCGTCTATCTACAGGCCAATGGACGTGTGATGATTGACCCCGCTGCACTTCATATTTTCGAGCCCAATAGTATCTTCAATGTCTCTGTCTCGAAGGTTTTAGACAAGGATAACCTTACAGATGACCAGTACATGATATGTACACCCATCGCACTCGGCTTCTCCTTTGGGGTCAAAAAATGGGGTATGCTCCTTCCGTCACTTTGTAGGCTCTCAAAATTTTAATGTCATGCTGTTCTATAGGTGGCTTTGCCATGGACCGTCTCGAAGATGTGAAATGGTCTGAGGAGCCATTCAACTCGCTAGTCCTCGACGAGCAACAGAAGACCCTCATTTACTCCCTGATCAAGCAGCACAATTCTCGTCCGGAAAATCTCGATGACTTCGTCCGTGGAAAGGGAAAAGGGCTTATTGGTCTACTCTCTGGCCCCCCTGGAAGTGGTAAAACGTTAACTGCAGAAGCCACTGCAGAACTTACTCGCCGCCCTTTGTATCCCGTGTCCGCAGGTGAACTAGGCACGACACCAGCGGAGGTTGATATCCGTCTTCGAAGGATCCTAGAGCTAGCTCAAACGTGGAACGCTGTTCTCTTGATTGATGAAGTGGAGGTGTTCGTCCAGACAAGGAACACGATCGACCTTGCGAGGAACGCAATGGTCTCTGTTTTCTTGAGAGAGTTGGAATATTATCAAGGCATACTCATTCTGACCACAAATCTTCCTGGGCAGATTGATCCGGCATTCGAGAGTAAGTGCATCAAGTTCTTTCTTGTTTTCGGTGCAACTGATGTCCACCTTCAACAAGGTCGAATTCATTTCTGTGTCGACTATCCTAGTCTTGGGATCAGCTCTCGTAAAAATATTTGGAAGAAGTTCCTTGACAAGACCCAGACGGGTGCGACCAGTCTGAGCGAGGAGGAACTGAACAAATTGGCGAGACACGAGCTGAACGGGAGACAGGTTCGTCTACGCTTTTTATTCTGTTCTGTGTTAGATACAAAACTTCTTCTCCAGATTAAGAACGCAGTGTTTACCGCTCAGTCGATTGCTCTCGAAGAGCAATCGCCTCTCCTTTTCAAGCATGTGAATACGGTTATGGAAGTCTTGAGCAAGTGGAATGTCACGAGGACAAAGGCAATTGCCTCTGCCGATTCGAAGATCGACTTGGATTAGCTTCAGAGAATCTTCAATGGAATGCACAGAGTCTTGTTATTTTCATCGGTCTGAAAATTGTAATAAATAGCGGCCTATAGAATAGGAATAGTAACCGTAAAAAAATCCGAAGCCCCGACGGATCTTTTGCGGATTGGCATTGATCTGCTCCGCCGAGTCGAACTTCAACCAGTGGGTCGATGGGCCATCACCGATTATACCCTCTAAAACCCTCTCTAAACATTTGCTTGTCAGGGTGGAAACCTTTTGTACTAAGGAGGAGGTATCTGCTTACAATGTGAGCGCCGAGCGGAAAAAAGCTAAAAGGATCTCACATCATGGTCTTCAGCATACTCGGTGGTTGGGATCATTGATAAATACTGATTACGGGTGTCGGGGGCGAGGGCTGCCAACGTCGAGGCGGAATGCTCAGAGAGAGCGCGGTGGTGGCGTGCATCGCGCCCGCCGCCAGGCTGCGGACGTTTCAAGCGGGACAGTGGCTGAAGCTCCTCCTCCTCCAGAGTCCAGTCCGGACCCTCAGTACGACCACGTCTCGCTTGCTCCTCAACACAAACCACGCAGCCGGACAGTACTCCTGCGGATTATGATGATTCAGCCGAGCAGGAGGAGAATAATGAATTGTCAGTACAGTTGTCTCGGTTCGCTAACCAAAGCTGCATTTTTGTAGACGGATTAAAATTCAATGGATATGCATTTTTCACGGCTCTATTTCCACGATCTCAGACGTCTTGACAGGATAGTACATTATCCACTCCTGCTAAACACCCTTAAATGCCACAACTATTAAGAATATTCAATTTTACTGCTCCACTGGGGTGAGAGGGATGCCATCGCTCGGCCATAGTATCTCCCTCTCAGCGTTCAGGAAATATTAGGAACGCATCAGAATATGTATGGCTCCACTGGGAAGGGATTCAGTGACACAACAGACCAAGGCGTCTAGATTTGCTTACGATCGCAGTCCTCATCAGGGTCAAACTTCTCCAGAAGGCGACTGAATTGCCCGATGCCCATGTCTTCGGGAATAGGTGCTTCGTCCTTCGACTTTCCCCATCCGCCGAGATCCTCTTCTTCGCGCACAAAGCACCCAATTGGTGGTTCATATGTTCCTTTCAGCTCGAATAACTCCGCATCAGGGTACTTCTTACACCTCACCACGCTCTCCCTAGTCTCACTTCCGACAATAATACGACCTATTTCACCTGAGAAATAGCGCACCTCCCTCCGCCTGGCTGTGTCCGGAAGGAAGATGGACTTCACAGGTATTAGAACAGAGCTCTCAGGATCGGAAGGGAACAGTCGGAGTCGATAAACCTTCAGCAGGGCATCGCTGCAAGTCAGATGAAGTTCCTTTGGTGTCCAAGTCAAAGTAAAAGGAAGCTTCGCAATTGATAGACGTTCATGGGAGCCCAAGGCGACTTTAGCTCGATGAATGAGAGACGGGGGCGCTCTGGCGGGTCGCTTAGTGCAGAGACGGTACGTGGATATGAATAACGCTAATTTAATCGGGACCCTCTTCGGCAGCGATTCATCATTCGTCGGCTCCGTCTTTGTCTTTTTCTTGGTTTTCTTCTTTGGTCGAGAGATAGGCTTGTTTTGTCCCTCAAGGGACGCAACGTGTAGATAGTCGCCACAAGGAGAAAATCGACATTTCATGAAGATGTGTCTTGCTGTGGTAGGCTCAATATTTGACGGTATACTCAGTCAAGAAAGTGGACTCACTGTAGGATGTAGAAGGCCTAAGTCTTCTAGTGAAGTAAGAGTTGGTCATGAAGCTTGCAAAGAGGATGGTGCCACCGCTCAGAGGCCAGATTACCAGCGAGTTTGTTGGGTGGATCACAGGAGGTGAATCAAATAGCATGAAACGGAGTGTTTGTTCAAAATGGAATATTCTCTTCCGAGCGCCAGTATCGAAGACGGAAATTGATGCCATCGGAGTATCTTCGGGTACAATTCTCTTCTCGCGACGTGGAAGAGGGATACAATACCCTGCACCATCCTCTGCATCATCGTCGTTATCGTCTACCCAACGGTAATCGTCATCATCGTCCCAGATCCTGCCGTATCCCCCGATGGCTAATGGAGGGATGTCGTTGGATTCGTCCGAGCTCGAGTCTGAGTCTGACTCATCCCCAGACCTCGACACTGAACCAGCATCCTTCTTACCCACCTCTGCCTCCGTCTCAGATTTCAAAGAGTCATGCGTCGATTTCTCGTCGTCACTGGGAGGCCCAGCCCACGGATTGGCAACGTCATCCTCGTCCACAGAATACTCCGAAGAGCAATCACTCCACGACTCATACGCTTCACTGTCGGAGTCTGGCAATTCGTCGGACGAAATATTATCGTCGGAACCTTCTTCTGAGTCATCCGAAGATAATTCTTCCTCCTCCTCTCCGTCCTTATCCTCGTTCCGCTCGCGTTCCAGCAAACACATCTCCTCTGTCCTCATCAGCTCCGCCCCAAACCTCTCAATCTTCCTATTCCCAAATCCACTCTCGTAGGCCTTCCGGGTGGTGGCCTTGCGTCTCGTGGCAACAACGACAAACTTTCCACGGACGGCACATTCCTCAAAGTAGCGAGTCGGCTGATCCACAGCACTGAATCTTGGAATGGGGACATATTCTTTCTTAGCCTTGTTCAGCGTGAATACCTGAGCACCAATACGAAGGACGCGACAGTCACAGAGGAACGCCGCCGCAGACACCTTGCCTACAGACAAGATCTTCGAGTCTTCGGACGCGAACGCCTGGGTATACAGAGACCATAATGTCGTGTCCTCGTCGGTATGAATGTGCTGAGTCTTCTGAAGAATTGAGGTACTACCGAAAGGAACGATCCAATGTTCGCACGCAAACACAAGGCGCTTGTGTTCACGAGAGCTACATACGCAGATAGACACGGTCAAACAAACTTGGGACAGATGGCCAAGTAGCAAACTCACCTCAATCGCAGAATCTTCAACTCATCCCCGGCCTGACCGACACCCTCGCAGAGGTATCGCCAGCCTACGTCCAAGTCCGTGCTCTGACTATTGGACTGGAATCTAAAACTTGTGTAACGGCTCGGCATCATGGAAAGAAAGTTGTGCTTTCCGAGTGCCGCCCACCAACATCTATCCACCTCTCCATCACAGAGGTAGCCCACGGATCTCCCTTGCGAGCGGAGTAGATCCCTCCACTCGTACAAGAACTGTCGATAACACAACCACATCGTCCCACCTTCATCCCTCTCCACAAACCACCTAGGAAACATGCGTCGGATAAACTGTGCACCATGCGAATGGTCGACAGCAAGGATATCAAACTGTGAATCCACCCAGAGGCTTTGCGCTTGAAGGGTCGTTTGGAAATTAGGAGAACGTAGGAATGTTTTGACACGGTTGTGTATCGTTGTCTTCCCATCGGCCACCTGCGACGGACGCACATCATCAAGATGCTTATCCCAGTACTTGGCGCAATATACGAAGAACTGGTGATGATCCACCGGCTCCTCTTCCCCGTCTAGCCACATCCCACTTTCATCCTTGTGCAGGAGACGAGAGTACCTTGCCTGGCTGAGATAGCGCAGGCAAGCATCGGCCATGACGTACGGGTCAATCCACACGTCCACCAATTCGCCGTCCAACACTTTCGGATATTTGTCCAAAAACTTGCGGACGGTAGAATGGAACAGATGGCAGGTGCTTTCGTGCCAATCCGCACTCAACTGCGAGGAGAGTCGCACTTCGATCAGAGGCGCAAAGAGTTCTTCAAGCTTCTCTCGGAATGGCAGGTCGGAGGAAAGAAGACGCCGTTGGTCTTTGCTCTGCAAGATCCCTACAGCTTCGGCAAGCTCCTTGATTCGGAGAGGACGACGGGCGAAAGCGATCAAAGCAAATACTTTGCTGAGCAACCACAACAGGGGTTAGCCCAAGTACAACACAACGAGAGAGGACATACCAAGCCAGAGCTTTCATTGGTTTATCGATCCTCTGGAAGACTCGTGCATAGTAAACATCGTAAGAACCAGGAAGACGTCCAGATTCTATAAATTCTTCCACCTCTGCCAAGCTACTTGCCTCCTCCCGAAGAGCGCGCACCATCAGACTGGCACACAAAAAGTTCCCATCAACTCTCTTCAAAGCCTTTCCCAAAAGCTCTTCCTTCTTGTCCTCAGGTAAATGAGGAACCGCACGTTCCAAATACCTCGCAACGTCGTCCTGTATTGATTCCCTAATCTGTATCACTGTATACTGCTCCAGCAGCTTGTGGATGCACTGCTGGTCCTGGCTGCTACACCACAGCTTGACACTGTCCGGATAATCCGCAGCGAGTGTTATGAGGAAAGACAGCACCGTACACGCGTCCGTCCACCTCATACTCACCCCTGCCTCCTCATCCAATCCGTCCATCATGAAAATCACTTTCTCCAGCTTGGAGCTTCGGATGAGCATGCCAATGAGCTCTTTCATATTCTCTAGAGAGTACGTCCGCTGCTGCATCTTCAAGAAAAACTCGTCAGGAACCGCACGGTGGCGCACCCAATACGCGTCGAAAAGTTTGTCAGCGAGGATCTGGAGGGTCTCCGCAGCGGTATGGTTATGGTCGAATTCGTAGAAATGATAGACGAGCGTGGCGTGAGGGTGATGGCGAGTGATGTCTTCGATGGCGCTAGAACAAAGGATGGATTTGCCTGACCCGGGAGGACCGTGAAGCCAGAGAATGGCAGGTTTCGTTGCTGCCGAGCGCCAGGAGACGTACGTTGGGTTCTCGATGAGCCACTCACAGGTATCGGAAAGTCGGTTGCTCAGGTTCCGCTCATGTCGTGCAACATTGGCTTGGTTGGCCTTGCGAGAGTTTGTATCGAACCATGAGCAGATTTTTTCCCGTTTGTCCTCTGCTTCCCTCGATTAGTACTACGCGTAAAGCAGTCGGAGAGCTGATACGCACCTTCTTGACGTCTCCGTTGTTCCTCCCTGAACTTGACAGCCTCGTCACGTTCCTTCTGGGCTTCATTTCGCTCCATACCAGCAGCCTTGCGCTCGGCAGCACTGTCTTCACGATCGCCTCTCGAAAGACGGGCTTCCACGATAACAGCCATCTTCTCAACGTCGGACACGGTCTGTTTAATCTCGTCAATAATCCCGTTCAGTTTATCCATGCTTGATGGAAGGGCTTTGCGGAGGAGGTTTCCTGTGACTGTACCCCATTTGAGATTCGTCACAACAGAGAAAGATGGCTCGGGAACGTACAAGACCGTGTACACTCTCTCTCGACCTGGTACCAGAAGCGGATCACACTGATGTAGAATTGGCAAAGTAGATCCCGCATGTTCTGGGAGGAGTTGTAAAGTCCTGCCCGAAGGCTCATCCGTTGGAGTTCGGTACTGAGTGCCGCAAGATGTGTCTTGATCGTTTCGAAGACTGTAAAGTATCTATCAGCGGCCTGAGGGAACTTGTCAGACACGGAAGTTGCAACGGGACAAAAAGAAAACGGACGGCGATAGCACAAGAGAAGGCTGCCCAGAGAATTGTTGAAGGGGCCGTTGCAGAAACTGTACTAGCCATGATCAATACTAATGTACTCATGTGCACACTTCAAATGGACCCACCCAAATCATGAATCAGCCTGTCAAAATCTTTCAAAACGCGGACGACAGGGCCTAATAGCTGGGTTAGCCATCGACTCTCCATCTTCTTTGCGTTCTTCTCCTCGACATTCTTGATAGCTTCATGGATGAGTTTAGGTGCGACACTCGCAGGGTTATCTTGAGCGATGGAACGACATATGGTGACAAAGTTGTGGGCTTCATGCTTCTTCTGTGGAATGCTGGCGGTGTATTCGTCCAGAGCGCGTTGAAATATTGTCGACGGGTCTCCGTCGGACCTGTATTGCAGAGTCAACATCTCAGGGCTTTAAAAATGGATACAAATGACTTACATTGTCGTCAAACGCCTAGGACAAAGAACATATCATCACAGCCTCCATGGAGATTTCTTCGGCGCTCAAAAAGACGCCCGCGGCGGCGTTAAGTTGTACCTCGTAAAGGCAATATAATAACGATTTGTAGACAAGTCATTGAAGAGTGTGGTGGAAGTCATAAGTATGTATGGAAAGGATGTGATTGGGGCGACTAAAGCTGAAGTCCAATTGAAGTCACCGTGAAGAACAAGTGAAGAAGCCGGAAACGGTGATCGAGGCAATAGTACCGATCAATTTATAAGTAGTCATTTTCCCTTCGTCTACAGGTACATGCAAAGCGCAAAGAACCGACGTACATGCTATCAAGGTGAAGGAAAGACGGCTGAAGCAAAAGAATACAATATTGACAGAGAAAGTCTAAAGATACAAAAATCCATCCAAATAGAAGAAAAACAAACAACGATTATCTAAATAGGAGATAAGAATATTGGTATTCGAGAGACCGCTTACCCAGCGCTTGGTAAGTGGTCTCTCGAGTACCAATAACTTAGTAAGGTAGGAAGGAGACAGGAGAGATGCGGACTAGGAGCAGGAGACTGAGGGAGGAGTGCATAGAGTCGTGACAGAGTAGTAGAAAGAAAAATGTCCTCGTGACAACATGGACTGGTGGAGTCCATGACGTGACGATGGGGAATGAAAGATTTCACTGGTAATAGGCGAAGTTGTCATCTGTAAAGAGATTTGAAGGGTAAACCGTGAAGTTGGCTGCCTCTGGTGCTCTAGCAATGTCCTCTGAGCTGATGACGAAATAAGACGCATCAAATGGGCCGGGTTGAGCCATCCATGTCGGGAGACCGTGGGAGGTCGTAGCGACGCTGGAAGCAACGGAGGTGGGAGTAGGCGTACCAAGGGAAGGAGATTGAAGAGCCGACATCCATGGAGGATAGTTGATATCTATACCCGTAGATGAATAGCAGGTGTGTTTGTCCGAGAACGAATCGGTGGGGAGGGAGGCGACCTCGTAAGTGGTGAATGTTGTCTCTTCCGAAACCGCTGGAGCAGATTCCTTTAACACGAGTCTCTGCAAGCATTCTTCCAACGATTCAACGCGGCGGGGTGCCTTCTTGTACCAGGCACTTGACCTAGACTGATAGCTAAGCGGAGTGACGGCGATGGCACCCGGGGAAACCTTGATGGGCCGAGCACCCATTGGGTTGTAACGACGAGCACCGCGGAGAGCGCGACGAGAAATAGAGCTGACAGCGTGTTATCAGAATATAGTTCAGACGAAGAGACGAGAGAGAGGAAGCTTACCCATCGCGAGCGGACGAGGCAGCAGTGGTAGGGGTCTTGCCAGTGGCGGATTGAGACTGTATAGAAGTTCAATGTCTCAAATGACGTATGACGCGCAGAGGAGTACTTACGAGGCGCTGGGAGGTGTTGACAGGCATGGTGTGAGATATGAGGAAGGTAGAAGGAAGAATAGCGTGTGAGGTGCTAGGTGCTGAAGTGAACAGTAGTCGCTGTCGATGGGAGAGGGGCTTAAAGACCTTCCAAACCTCGTTTCCAAGGAGCCTTTATACCCTTCCATCTATTGATCACGAGATGAGATACGCCACTCAACACGTTGCGCATTGTTCGACCCCAAAAATGAGGCAGTATTGCTCGAGCGCCGAATAAGATCTTCGGATGAGATTTGAAGTCATTTATAGCGTGTCGTATCCTGAACTGTGGATTCAGAACCCATCGGGACTAGTCCACTTAAGCATCCCGACTCCAAGTTGCATCCCCGAGTCCGTCGCGCCGTCAAGTCACCCTATTGTCTTCCGTTCGTTCTCTCGTCGTTCAGGTCCAAGTTATTATCTTTAAAAGGCCAGGGCGGTATGGTAAGGAGATTTCGATACTCCAAACACCGCCGACTCAGATTGACCCCGAGCGAACACCTGCAAGAAGCACTAGAAAAGCAGATGGCCGCGAAGATAGAAGTTCTCATCTGACAGTGGCTGTGTTTCCTTATTTAGAAATCACCTTCCGTTTTCGCTATTCCGGCCTGTTGGTCTACACGAGGAATGCAGTGTTCTCAGGAACAGAAGCTGTCCAAGTCCACAATGAAGCTACATTGGGAGGTCGGCGATCACAAAGAGTTAATGGTTGTAACGCCAAGAGCTGCCAAATTCTGTACAATGCGCAAACCAAGACATGTGGCACCCGTTGAGCCACTCAGTGACGCGTCTCCCAGGTGATCGAGATGTCGAGGGGGTGATCAGAGGCTGACTCCCGACCACCGTTCTTCAACACTATAAGGAGGAAAAAAGACCAGAAAGAAACCCCATCGGACGGACGGCCCTGCTAAATGTACATCACCACAAAAAGCCACAAGGACGGCGAAGTAGTAAATGCACAGAGATCTGCCCCGGGAAATTCCAGGATCTAAGTGTTAACATGTAAAAGGGGATCACCCAACATAGATAAATTACAAATAGAAGGGAATGCCGTACACTACTGGAGCCGCTCCTGTGAGATACTTTAACTTACACGAGTCCCTAGACCGAGCTACAGCAGTGACTAAAGACACCTCGCGTTTTCTCCTCGCATCAGGCCGCCAATCACGAATCCTGCTCTCCGTCATTTGCATTTGATCAAACACCGACTGCGAGAATTTATCAATATCTCGGTCCGTCACATCCCAGAGATTCACAACAAGGGTTGGACTAAAGTGATGTTCGAGTCAGATAGACGTTCTGAGCTAGATACAAAGGGGAAAGCTTACCACCCGGCGACCATGTAATGGAAAGGCGTTCCAACACGATCGAAATCACCCATGTCCCTGAGAGCACCGGAAGAACAGCCCCACAGCATAAGAGCTGCACATCGTGGCAGAGAACGAATCTTGTGAGACCGTATGTACTGCTCTGCTCCGCCGTGTCCAAAGTACCTATGAGGAACCATTGAGCATGTCGATCAATAAAGAATGAGATAACTTACACGACGAGATCGTTGTTCTTCAGAGCATCAGCGAACTCCAGCTCTGAAGGTGGCTTCCCAACAATTCCTCGCCAGCCGGCATTGTCCATGTCATTGACCCAGGCCTTGAATCGTTCTTGAGTGCGGACGAGGTCCCCGCTGGGGTTCATAATATAGTAACCCTTGCGAGGATCTATGACGGCACGGTCAACGGGTCTATCGTTAGTTGGCCCACCACGCTGCCATCGTGCCATTTCGACCCGATCCAGGAGGAACTGTACACTGGGTATCCGGCTGACACTGCGCCCACGCAAGATGGGAATATTCTCCCAAGGCAATCCTTGGACGTTCTTATCCAAGACCAAGAACATGTGCTCGTCATTTTCCGCCGGTGTAGGCGCCGCGGCCTTAAATCGACTTGCTAGTCTTTTCAGTCCCGCTAGTCGTGACGTATGCTCCTCCAATACCGACCGAAGGTCGACAACCACTTGAATGATGTCTATCTCGCCGATTGAGATGGGAATGCCATGGAATTGGTAGAGGTCCAGCATGAAATAAGCCAGGTCCTCCAACTCCTCGTCCCTGCACTGAGGAGACAACGTCGAGAAGCACTCCACCAATGCGTCGTCGAGCGTGACGCGATTCGGGGTTCTACTCTCCGATGCGACCTTCTTATGACCCAAGGCCTTTTCCTTCGTCTTCCGGTCTTGAAGATGAAGGCCCTGCTGGAACACCTTGTCAAACTGAACACGGAACGTCGAGATAACCTCTTCAGAGTAATCCTGCCTCGAACTAAGTATCGTCTAGAATAAAATTAGCCCGAGAAAGATCCCAGTTAATATATTCAGCACATACCTTGAAAGCACCCAACCAACAGAACTCGATGTTCTCGACCAACTCCTTCATCCTCGTATCCAGAGCACTCCGCTCCTTCCACCACTGCACTCGGGCAGCTGGATCATCTTTGACGTGGATCGCGGCCTTCGTACCCTCGTTGCTTAGCTTGACAATCTCGTCAAGCTCTTTCAGAGCGTCTTCGAATGCCAGGTGCTCATCCCTGTCGTCGCCATCTCTCCGATCCTTCAGAGGCACACAGAACAGGAGAGGCTGCTCGTCCTGTTTTCCACCTCGCTGCCGAGAAATGAACAAAGTGTTACGATCTTCCGTAACACTTATATGGATCACGGTCCATTTTGGATCGAGAGCAGCCATTTGAGAGGTGGATAATGTTTCCGAATCGATGGTCTGGGATCTGTACTTGTCGCGGAGAGACTGCCAGTACTGTTTCATGGATGGTTCGTCGTCTAGATCCTCATCATCAGACTCCGGACTAGAAAACAGTCTGCCCCTATTCCTTATGCGAGGAGGAGGGAGAGGCAGACCCTGTGAGGATAGTAAAGGCCATTGAAGATCGTCTCGTGATCGAAGAGCGTCGCATTTGTTCTGAATAGCTTCTAGCATTTCTCGTCGAAGGGTGATAGAAGACGACAGATCTACAGAGGCTCAGCATAAAATAAACAACGAAGGGAAGGATCAAAGTCACCTAATAGACGAGAGGCAACCACGGGGCCAGCACTATCCAGCTTGCCCAAAGATGTCTGGAAAGCACGGATCAAGGCCAGTGACATCCCTGCGTCACGAACGCGAGTGACGTCTCCTCTGTGATAGAACGAATTCAAGTCAGCCCAGAACATCTTCTCTGCCAGATCCAAATTCCTCATGATGTCCTGAGAATGGCCAGGAAGGATAGGGACAGATGAGCCAGATGTCCCGATGGGAAGGGCGATCGCTGGGGATAAAGCATCAGAACTGGGTCCCGACGACATGTATATTTGACTTACTGGATTCTGCGATGGAGCTCAAGAGCATGTCCAACCGGAAACGTTTGTACACATTATGGAGAAGTAACTTCGCCTTGAGTAGGTCTTCAGCCTTTTGAGGAACGCGTTAGTCAACTGCATAAAGAAAAGTAAATTATAAGAAGCTTACTTTGGTCTCCAATGAGGAAGACAACACAGAGTAATCTTCGAGCAATAAGTCGTAGGTGTCAGAGTCGCTATCTCGAAGTAACCAGACTGAACTAGAATGAGCGTTCGTGCTTATGCACAAGAAGATAAGACGCACTATATTGGCGGAGCACCCCAGCAAGTACTTGAGGGAAGACAATGTCTGTGGGTTCAGAACTACGGGCCAATTCAAGAGAGCTGCAATCCGTGTCAACGAGTGAATTTATAAGAAGGCTGTCCGCCCTCACCTTGACGTCTTGCGATCAGCAGTCCCAAACGCCTTGTCCAGCTCGTCTAGTAGAGTCCTCGCTGCTTCATAGCTCTGCTGAGCATCATCTTGCTGAGCTATCCGCTGATTATATTCGCCCATCAGTCGATGGATGTTGGCA